>PVJA010005288.1:23047-80068 GCA_004027025.1 Myocastor coypus | reverse complement strand
TACTTCTCTTTGGACTAAAAGGAAGCAGATACATATACAATCAAAGGTTTTGCAATTGCAGTGTGCCACCAGTGAAGCTTGTGACGTTGGAGGCTATTGAATCTGAGCCTCCTAAAGCTCATCTCACCAATCTAGCTCTGCTTTCCATGCATTGTAATTAGGGATTTTTTTTTTTTTCTTGCTGGGTGGTCAAGGGCAACAAAAAAAGTATGGTATTGGAAAAACTGTACTCTCTCAAACTGGAGTGATGAGTGCATATGATAGAGCTATATTCTAAGTAGATGTTAAGACAAGAAATATTACCAAAAGTAACCTAGTTGTGTCAACAACAATGAAAAGGTATTGTCAAGAAATGTAATACTTTTGAAACCTAAGTCCCTAAGCACTTAAGAACAGAATTTCAAAATACTTGAAAACAAAAGTAGCAGAATTAGTTTAGTTTTAGAGTTTAATACTTAATTGTCATTACTTGGTAGGAAAAACAAACAAGCAAACAAACAAAAACAAAACAACAACAACAAAAAAGACCCTAGTCCCCTAGTGGACATATGAGACATGAACATAACCTTTCAACATTCACTGAGATAAAAGAGATATTAAATGAAAAAAATCATATATTTAAGTAACTCAAAAGATATATTTTTACAGTGATGAGCTAAATAGAAAACAACAATATCTAAAAGTTTTCCCAAAACTTTGAAAATGCTGAAAACTGTTTAAATTATATGTAGAGTGATATAAAACTATCAGGGCAACTAGAAAAAGTATATATATATATATATATATATATATATATATATATATATATAATGATATAATCTATCTATCTATCCCTCTATCTCTATTTTTTGCAGGACTGGGGCTTGAACTCAGGACCTTGCACATGCCAGGCAAGCACTTATTCCACTGAGCTATCTTCCCAGCCCCAGCAATTAGAAAATATTGACAATGTACGAACACAAAGTACAATAAAACCGAATTTTAATGATACAGCTAATGTCTTAACATAGAAGTAGCCTTAATGTTTATACCATTGTACAAGAAAAAGTGCATTAAATACACATGATTACATATGTATATTTCTAATATAAGCAGCCATAAAAAGAAAAGATAATTCCAAGTAAAAAGAAAACATAATTTGAAAACCTAAGTTTTAAAATTTTGAACTCATTTTCTATTTTTCTTCTCTTTAAAATAAAATTAACAAATTAAGAATTAACTTTATTTAATAAACATACACTATTTGTAGAAAACAAATGACCAATCATAAAACTGGCTTTTTGAAAAAAATCACAAATTTGAGCCCATCCTGGGCAATTTACTAACTTAAGAAGAACTTGTTTCAAATTATTAAAATAAACAAAGAAAGAAGCTTGATGGGTGTAGCTCAGATTGTAGCTCTTAGCAACTATGTATCCCCAACACCAAAAACATTAATTAATTAATTAATTAATTATTTCTATTGAATTATTATACAATTTCAGGAACAGAGTAAAAAATAAAGGTAAACAAAATAATGCCATTTAAAATACTATCAAAGTGTACAATATTAACACTGTCTTTAAAATGAATTAAACAGTAAAAAGTACAAGGAAAAAATTAAACTTTATTAAAAAAAGAGTGAATATCTAATTGTTTGATTAATGTTGCATAGGTATATCAGGTAGTGTGAGCAACAAATTTGATAATAGAAATACATAATAATATCCATTGTTAATTTTCCATTTTTGTTCTGAGTTCTGCACCACTTGTACAGTCTTACATTGCTTTGCTTCTGACTATTGTTATTTGTTCTAGCCTTCGTTTATGTTTTTCTTCTTTAAAATAAAATTCATAAAATGTACAGTACTAAGATAAAAATTTAACTAAAGGAACAAGATTTGTGCGATGTATACTCTTACCTCTATGATATTTTGATAGTTCAAAATTTTATATATATATATATATACATATATATAATATATATATATATATATATATAATTCAAAGAATGACTCAATATTGGTAACAGATCAGCTGATCAAAATCAAAATCTCGGCGATATTCTTGTAGAAAATAGCACACTGATCTACTTACATATTGTAAACTTGTCAACAGTTTACCAAGAAAAGCTGTCAAAATCATTTAGCAGGGAAGAATGGTGTGTTTCAGCACGTGGTCTTTTAAGAACTGGACTGGACTTGCAAATGTACATCCATTTCTTGAGATATATAGGTATTCCATTACATGTCTTAAATATGTATCTGTCTCAGTTACTTTTTTACTCTTTGTTGGGACAAAATTCCATCACTCAACTTGAAGTAAGGAAAGGTTTACGTAGCTCACAGTTAGAGATCTCAGTCCATATCCACTGGCTACAAGGCAGATGGCAGCCTTTCTTGGTGGCAGAAAACAATGAAGAACCGAGCAGCTGCAGCAGCTCTGACATCTATCAAGCCTCTCTCTTCCTCCTACTGTCTGTGAAGACTGGAGCTCCTCCAAGGAAGTGGTGGCAGAGGGGGCATGCAGAAGATTTCCTCTACCCCTTTTTTTTTTTTTTTAATTTATTTTTTTTTTTCTATGGGACCAGGGTTTGAACTCACGACCTTGCACTTGCCCAGCAGGCACTTGTGCCTCGGAGCTATCTCCCCAGCCCCCTCCTCTACCCCTTTCTATGGCCCTTAAATGCTGAGTCATTCAGGGGCAGGCCCTCCTTACTTTAGGGCGGTGGTTTCCCACGGAACCCACTGCTGATCAAGCCAAGTTGACACAACGCATCAACCACCACGGTATCACATGTTTTATAACCCTAAATTGAAAAACAATGAAAGAATAAGGAAAAAAATCTTGATGTGGTAAACAAGTGACTTTTAGATTGAATACAAAAACATCGCAGTGGAAAATAAATTGCTCTGCATCAGAGTTAATGAATCTCTTTTCTTAAAAAACAAAACAAACAAACAAACACACAAAAAACAGTGGCCTTAAAAAATAAGGCAAAACAAGAGTAGAATAAATATATGCATACATATCACAAATGATCAAATTCAGACCAAATAATGAATGATGATTCATTAAATAATGCAGCCTAAAATTATTTTCAATAGACACATTACTTGATCAGACAATAAAAGAGAAACCAGTTAGCATAATTAATGTTCTCCACTTATCATAACACAATTATAATTAAATTGACAAGTGTACTTCATATCCACTAGAATCCTTGATCTAAAAAGCCCACAATACCAAACGTTGATGAGGATGTGGAACAAATTGAATTTGCTCATATTGCTAGGGTAGTACACATTAGAAGGCCACTTATGAAAGCAGCTTGGAAGCCTTTTGCAAAATAAAAAGCATACCTAATTAATAGTCCAGATATTTCAGCCATGTGGCAAAATATAAGCATATATTTACAAAACCTCTTTTATAAGAATGCCTACCTATATTTGTATTAGGCTTCAAAGTGGAAATCTCCAAAAAAAAACAGATGCTCTCAAGAGGTGATTGGATGAACTAATAATTAACTATTGATAGTGCAGAATGCTTTTTGGAGATATAAAGCAAGTTGTGGCACAGATATCATGAAAGCATTTTAAAAATAATTATATTGGATAAGAAAGGACAGGTACACAAAAATACATTGAGTGTGACTGGAGTCCAGTGGTGTCTTGAAAGTGGCAATTTGAGGCTGTGCTTTAAGAAATCGATTAAGTGATTCCCTGGGGGAGGATGGAGCTGCTGAAAAGGGGCATGGAAAGCTTTGTGAGAAGAATGAAATATCTTGATCCAGGTGTTGGTGACAGGGGAATACACATTTCAAAACTCATGAGGCCCTATGCTGGAAATACATGTACCTCATTGAAATTCATATCAATTAAGCACACACTGCAAAATGGCTAATGTTTGTTAAGGGGCCAGTGTATTGAGGGCCAGTGTGCCAAGTCATTATGCTAAGTGCTATGAATCACGCCACTTATTTCTTGGTGCATTCCTTTGGGTGCTCTTTCTCACTGCACACCACGAACATGTCTCCTTAGTTAAAAAAAAAAAAAAACAGCAAAATTTTCTAGAGTGGAAAGTTCATGGCAGGCATTCCTGGACTCCAGCAAGGATAGTTCCATTCCTTCCTGTTACTAATGTTTTCCCACGATCTCCTCCCTGGCTGCTTCCAAAAATTTGTCACTTCTAAAGCTTGTTTCGAAAGCAACACACATTAAGAGATGTCTGAAATGGGTGGTGAGGAGAGATATTATAAATTTTAATAGCGACTGGAGCTTGCAAACAGCATCCCTTCACCAGTGAGGCAGGTTGTCAGGAACATCAAGAGGAGAAAGCTGCTCAGCGTGAGGCTGATGAGACAGCACCTAGAATACAGTAAACAGTTCTGGGCATCGCCACATGAGAGGGCTGTCAAAAAATTGGAAGAGATTCAAAGAACATCAGGGAGTGTGATTAAAAGACTGGAGGGATTGATTTATGAGAAAAGATTAAAAGAAACAAGTATCGTCTACATAGATGGAGCATACTAAAGAGGGTCATATTAACAGCATAAATATTTGAAAGATGAGCTTGCAGAAGGGGAACACTTTGTTGCAATTGTCTCAGAGGCTTTATGTAAAGATTATAAGGTGAAATACAGAAATTAGCGTGTTGTCCAAATACCAGGGAATATATCCTGACAATGAAGTCAGTTTGAATTTGAAGAACCTTCATCAGAGACTAGTAGATATCCAGTTGTCCAAAGTACTGAAAGCCAGTTCTGACATAGAATAATAACCCCCTAAATGCTCAGGTCTACAGACAGAACAATATGATTTCAGGGAGGAAATACCCCTTTATATTAGATATAATAGTAGTGAAGGGATTTATAGACCTTCAAGCCTTTTATTTAAGAAAGTAACATAGCTTATATTTAATCTAGTTTATATTTAATGCCGTAACTTCTGTGGGAGGAGTTCCATTTTTTCATGGCATGGATTATGCATCCTGACCTTCTGCCGTAACATCTGGGAGGTGTTAAGGGAAAATGTCAGGAATACATTCCATTTTTGAGAACATCTAAGATGGTATCATGATCATGGATAAGTAGGTACAAGCAAACCTAGAACTGACCATCTTAGGCGTACGCTCCACACTTCTTTTTTTGTCACAGGTTCCCCAGGTGAGTCAGCATCTGACTTACAGAAAGGAACATTCACCTGAAAGTCTTAAAAGCAGGATTTTACAACAAGAAGTATTTTGGCCTCACACTTTTGGGAGAGTGCGCCATTTCACATACTGTTGCTTCGTTCCATTGTACTACAAAACACTAATTTAGCACACTAATTTATTCACTCTGTTATTTGTTAGTTGTACACTAAGTGCTAAAATGTGTTGGAGTTGTACCGAGGCTACAATTGTGAACAAATCAAAAACTCTGACCCCCAGAACCACATAACGTTATAGTTCAGAAGAAGCATCACAGAGAAATGTAGATTTCAGAAAACAATGGATAACAATAGGTGCCGTTAGGAAATATAATAAAGCAGAATGAGAATGTGAACTAGGTTGGGAGTTATGGTTAGCAAATTTCGTTGTGAAGATCTGGAAAAACGTTATTATACAAAAGGAAGGCTTAGAGATTGAAACGATAGAAGTGATCCCCACCAGAGCTCATGGAGGAAAAAGCAGGACAATTTCCAGGGTGAGATGGGCTCTCTACTGGAGAAACAGCAGAGATGACTGAGGCTGAGTGGAATGAGGGAGTAGCTATGGTTGGAACGCAGATAGGCAAGGATCAGACTCCAAAACCTGTTTCCTCGGACTGAAGTCAGAAGCCCTGACTTAGACACAGGAGTAACGCCACTTCTCTGACATATTAAATAATCCTTTTAGGCACCATATTGAAGCATTATTGGTAAGGATGAAAGCATAATGACCATTTAATAAGGCCTGCTATAGTCAATGTAAGAAACATAGCCGTTTCACCAAGGGCAGTCTATGGAAAGCAGGAAGAAATGATGAAAGTTTGGTGGTGTAAACAGTGTTCTGGAGAATAAGAAAAAGATGCGTATCCTTCCTTATAGAATACATGACAACTATTTCTTCTTTACTTCTAGATCACCAATCCCTTAAAAAAAATAACTACTAGGCTGGACATGGTGGCATCTGTAATCCCAGCACTTTGGGAGGCTGAATATAGACAGATTACTATCAGTCCAGTCTATGTAGTGAGACCCTGGAGACCGTGTAGAGCCTTAAAAAAATTACTATATATATATATATAGTAAGAAAGTAACATAGCTTACTATATATATATATATATATATATATATATATATATCTCCATATATATATATGGAGAGAGAGAGAGAGATCTCAAATACTAATCAACATGCTTACATGAGTTTATGCTATAAATATCTGGAATATATTATTAGATTGATAGAAGTAAATAGCTTGAATTAAATGTTCCCTTTTTATTCCCTGTTATGTAACCAGAGATTTTGCTTATGCCACTTTTCAAAACATATATTAGGTCCCTTATTTTATTTCTAAGTCATCTACTTAGATCATTGACTTTGTCAATTGCTTTCAATTTAAGGTTAGAGACTTTTAGGAAGGCTTGATTCCAATGTGGTCAATAGGAGTCATTGTCTGCCTACAATAGGACTTCAGCTCTAATGTTTTTTTTTAAATTACCTGATCCTGACTGAATTTCTAGGTTCGCTGTTTTCACTGACAATAATAAGGTCTATTGGTAAAATGAAAGATGTACTGTTACTTTCTAATTGTACTGTATGTAAAAGAATAAATGTACTGTGTGAAAACAAATTACCTTAAAATATTTTTATAGAACAAGATAATTATAGTGCAAATTAATTCAGATGTATGAAACTATCCTGCATTTTCTAAATCCGCATATGCAAATGATAAAAAATAAAGTAGAATTTGACTTATACTAGAAAATAAGCGTTCATTTGGTTGCATGTATACTATTGACTTCAACATATAAGTTTGTTTAAAGATCATTTACTAGAAAGAGGAGCGTCCACTCAAATCAAGAAGCAGTTAAAATTGTCCAAGGCCCTTACTCATTGGAAATCAATCTGAAATAAAGATAAAACACTTCTAGTGCTCTAATGGAAGTCAGTAGGACATAGGATTCCATTTATGCAATTTTGATTTGTAGGCAATATATTTATATTCTTTATTGTAGAAAGATCTGATGTCTATTCCCAATTCTGCTACAAATTAGTTTTGAAAAAAAAAAAAACAGTGACTCACGTTATTCTACTCTTTAGTTTCTTCACCTGTAAAATGAAAATTAAAGATCTATGATACTACTGCGTGTGTCCTTTTTGTTTTCCAAAAGCTTAGACCTGGCATAGAACTGCAACAGAATTAATATTAAATGATGAAACAAACAAATAAACGACAACAACAACAAGAGGATTTGAGAGCCATGCTGGTATCCAGTACTCCAGTAATTAAATGGCAAAAGACATGAATTGCTCCTACTCGCTTCAGCAATAAGCATGTACCTGATGTGAGGAAATATATTTAAAGTGTCTACACGTAGTTTACTCCAATATAAAATTAGCTTCACTAAGATATGAAAAACATGGGTAAGATATTTTGCTCTCAAGAAAATGCCTATGTAAACTCTCATTCTTATTGTGATCTCTGAAGTAGATTCTGGGCTCTGCTGTTCTCTAACTACTCTTTACCAATCTTCAGAGTTAAAGAAAAACCTAGTAATTTTCTGCATTATCAGGTATATGCCTACTCCAGAGTCAATTTCAGCTAATAAAATTCAGAACAACTGCTTGAAAGAAGCAGCTACAGTTGAAGCCAACATTTTGTTCTTTTGTGTGTGTGTGTGTTTGTTTTCTTGCCCCTTCAACTCTAAGCTCACAGAAAAAAAAAATTAATCCCAAAGAAAAAAATAAACTCAAAAAACCCCTCTGAACTAACAGTGAATGTACCTGAGTTATGTTAAAATATATTAGGAATAATAAATATGCATTGCCTTTTTCATGAAATTTATTGGAGCTATTTTGAGCCTTAATTCAACTCCAACCTCCCTCTGAGACCTAAAGATTTTTGAAATGCAGTTTCATAAGAGAAGGAAATTTGGTTTTGTGTAGTATACTTTATACTCTGTGTTTTCAAAAGAACATTATAAAGCAGCATGTTAGATCCTTGCCTTGTAGGTGGCAGCTTGATTCCAGAAACTCTGTGAGCCCAGCAATGCGCCATGCAGAGCTCTGATCAGTGGACTTTATTTCACAAGGTGGCAGTGGGGTGCCCTGCTGGTGGGGAAGCAGCCCCCATGGCTCAGAGAGGGCAGTCAATTCCCAGGGGCCACTTGTGTGGAGGAGTGGAGTTTTGAGATTAAATCAGCCAGAGACTAGATGAGAAAATCTTGTGGACCAGGACGAGAAAAGGAAGACATGCTGTAAGCACACAAGGTAACTGACTCAGCTTGAGATGTCTGCTGCTGCTCCTGCCTCGGCTATAAGAGGGACCAGAATTCAGAAGATCCAGCTGTTGAGGGCATGTCCGAGCTTCTAAGTGGGACGAGGGTCTAAGGTACAGTCACACATTGGTGGAGAGTCACCGCTTTCCTGCCTTGCCCCCAAACTTTAAATCAGGTCCATTGGACATAGAAGTTTACCATCTTCTTCCTCTTGCTGATTATTTGTCATGAATGCGACAGCTGCATCTCTTCCTCACTTTTTTCCACCTCCTGAAATATCTTACTGGTCCACTGAATGACTGTCTTACTGCCAAACTCAAATCAGTCAGCCCAGTCATACCACGTCAAACAAATGTGTGTATTGTGTTATCCCAATATCTTATGGAGAAGGCATTAATCTTCTCTTTTCATGAATGAGAAAGTATATGATATATTTGCAAATAAATGAAAATGATTGTCCTGGGTTATGCTCATGGTCTTTTGTTTCCACATTTTCCTCAATACATTAATTTTTAAAAATTTATTCATCTAAATGTCGATGTTTTAAAACAGAAGGTTTTTATTTGGGGAGAGTGATACTGGGGATTGGATCCAGAGTCTTCATCCCTAGAATGTTTTATTTGTGTATTTTTATTTCTATTTTGAGAAGTGTTTTCCAATTTATATAGGCTGTGCTCCAACTTGCAAGTATACAGCCCCAGATTCCCAAAGACCATCCTACTCTTAAAAAAAAAAAAATTATATAAATTTGCTTGGATTTTTAGTTGTTTGTTTTGGTTTGGTTTTGTACTGAGAACTGAGCTCAGGACCGTGCATTGGTCAGATAGGCACTGTACTATGTGCCTGGCCTGGCTTATTTTTATTTAACATATAGGGGTTTTTTTTTTTGTTTTTGTTTTTTTACAAAAATACTTATTTTAACAGGTACTTTCTCCTCATTCTCTTCTTTATTTTTCTCATCCTTTTTTCTTTGCCTAATTTTTCTTATCTCCTTGTTCTTGTTTTCCTTTTAGCAGGACAGAAATGAGCTCTGAGAAACCTCTCAGTTTCTCAAATAACTGTGTCACAAATATAAACTGGAATCACTGGGGGCAAGGTCATGGGTTCTGAGTCTTTTATGTCTTTTAGCCAGAAGCTCTATGGATTTAATACATGACCTCCTTGCTGAGTTATATCCAGCACTTTTTTTTCACTCTTTATTTTGAATCAGGGTCTTTCTAAACCACTAAATTTCCCAGGGTAAGTTCAAAATTTGTATCTTCTTGTCTCTGCCTCTCAGAGTCCTGGAAACAGAGATATGTGTCACCCCACCCAGCCTGTTTGGAGTCATTTAGATGCTAGCAGTTTGAAGGAGACATCCTAAATTTGTGAGAGATCATAGAACCAGACAGAAGGTAATTCACAACCAGAGTCCAGCTCTGCAACAGCCCTGCTCTGATACATCGTTTATCACACTCTTAGAGGTCTAAGGTTTTATCTAAGAGTTGAGGGTTTCTAGAGAATTTTTAAAACAACTAAGCTGAAGGATCAGAGTGCAGGTAAGGCAAAACCTTGGATCAAACACTTGGCTGTGTTATTCTACAACTGAGATAGCCTTACAATGTATGCATTTCTAATCCTAAGGAAAGCTGAAAAGAATCACAAGCAAATTTTCAGCACTGACTCACAGTTCCTAAAATGGTGAGGATGGAAAATTGCTGCCCTGAGTAGCAACAAAATGAAATATTTCTGAACACCTTTCCCTAACAGGTTTAAAAAAGCAAAGGAAGCAAAGGAAGGTGGGTTGCTGGCTGTGAAAATCACAAATGAATGTACTCAAAGTGGTTATTTTCATGGCGTTGGTGATAAAAATTAAATGGACCCCTTATGGGATACACAGTTCCTCAGAAGGCACTGGGACAAGTGGAAGTTTCTGAAAGCTTTCTCACAGGCTGAGAAGAGGTGACAAGGAATACCAAATTAGAAATGCACGTGAAAAGGAGAAAGAAAAAGACAAAAAGCACATCTATTTGTACTTCAGGGTAGGAAGAGATTTAAAATTCAGATGTTCTTAATGAAACTTAGTAAATACTCCTTGATTTGTATTGTGCTGTTTTTGAAAATTTCATTTTATTTTTTTTTTACCTATTTGTAATGCCCTTTTAAATTTAGGCTACTTTTGTTCACTCGTAACATATAAAATATGTTTTTTCACTGTCTTATATAGTCACCTTGGACTTTAACTGGTCATTACCTATCTCTGCAAAATTGCCAGAGGATTCCCTAAAAATAAAGGACACTGTTTGTTGGATTTGTTGTTACAATGTACTAATTCAAAATGTTAGTCTAATACTGATGTAAACATAAAAGAAATTGGAATACCTTTTTCTCAACTTCATAAATATCTTGAATGCAACTGAGTTTATTGTGACATTCCCTGCAGGTTTGATGATTACAAGGTTGATGATATGAAATAAAGAAAAGGGACTCTTGAGCTCCTCCATTTTTTCAGCAGACTAAGTGCTTGCTTAAGGAAGCTCAGGGCCCAGGGTTTGATTCCTGGCCCTGCCTGCCACAGTGGCCCTGCTCTCAGGCATTCTGAGTGGGTGAAAAGAGTCCAGGCATGATAGCACGTGTCTGCAATCTCAGCACTTAGGAGGCAGGAAACAAGAGGATCACTATGACTTAGAGCTATGTAGTAAGACCCTGCGCACGATAGAGTGGTAAGAAGAAATAATAGTAGAAGAAATAATATAAGGTAGAGAAAAGGGAGAGTAGAGAGGAAAGAGAGACTGAGTATGGTCTTAGTTACTTTTCTCTCCTTGTGCGGACAAATACCCGACACACAAGCTTAGAGGAGGAGAGGCTTACTTAGCTCACAGTTACTGGAGGTTTCAAGATGCTGCCCTCACTTTATAGGGTCTGGAGTAGAGGCAGGGGTGCTGCCAAGTCCAGGATAATCCGCTCCATACCTCTGAGAAACTGCCGCCTGGGGGCCGGGCTCTGACAGCAGTTCATGTCTCCTGGCCACGCCCCCTCAAACCCTGCCCCTGGAGCCGCACGTTTGTTGGCCCCATGACTTACATGAGGCTTTGGGGAGACAACTAGATACAAATCACAACAGTATGCATAATTACTAAAAAGAGACATAGTTTTAAAAACCTGCTAGGATTCAGCGGTAAAACTTGCTTGAACTAGCCATGTACATCTGCTGTGTCTCAGTTGCAGACTTTATACAAAGTATAAAAAAAATTTGGAGCACTTATTTCTCATTTTTAAATTGATAGTATAAATCCACTTTGCTGAGTTTAATGAATAATAGACATACAGCAACCAGCATCGCATCTGACACACTGCTCAATTTTGGCTACTTTTTAAAATTTCAGAACTATAAATACCTAGATAAAAGAGGAGAAAAGCAGTAGTCTTAGCCTGACAGGTTCTAGGTATACATGTTAATTTGTACTATTATTCATGGAAGTATTGGGTATTGCATCAGATAAATTATTAGCATAGTAAGATCCTGTACCAAATAAATACGTAAAAAAGGCTTATATTCCTAAATATGTTTCCACATAAAATTAATCTCCTTGGCAGGTCATAAACACACCTTAATTCCATTACTTTTACCTATATCTAAACAAGAACAGCAGCATCAACCACAACAAAAGCAGAAATAGCCAACTTCTCCTGTTAGCCACGGATAAGGATGTTTTTGTAGGATGAGTAGGCATTTCTTCTCTCTAGGTGGGAAGAATTGTTCAGACCTGTGTTTTTTATGGATAGGGACATTGCTTCTAGATGCAAGAGACTGAACAGTCCTGCTCTGTCACAGTCACCCCTGAAAACCCCAGTCTGCACCAGTTCTAGTCAAAGATGAAGACAGAGTGTGTGCCAGCTTGCTACCTTGAGGAGAGAATTTAGTCTTCTTCACAGAGAAAAGGAAAACTGTGTGACCTAACAATCTGAGAGAGTGCAGAGTTCTCGGCAAAGTTCTCAGGGAAGAAAGGCAAACCTGGGAAAAGAAATTAAAAAAAAATAAAATGTGCCCCAAGTCATGGGTGAGTCCCTGTAACCGCCTTCATATTAACTGATACCAAAACATCCATATAACAAATAAATGTGTCCAGAATTATTTCATAAAGCTTTTTGGAAACTTACTTAACCCCAGACAATTTTAACTTGGAATGCATGACAGACTTGTATGCGATCCGCGGAGCCTGTGGAGGCTAGGGCTGAGGGAAAAAGACCAGAATTCCTGAGTGTGCACTATAATGATCAAAGAGTTTACATAATCCCACTTCAAATTAAGTAGAACTGAAAGTGGAGATAATAAAATAAAAAAGGAGGTATAAATAATGAGAAACAAAGGAATTCTCTGAAATCTCAGCTTAGTTTCATTTTCTATTACAATTTCCCAAAAGTCAACATTGTCTGTTCCTAAATCCCTAACCCATGAAGTGATACAGGATTTCCCTATAGAAATTATATTTCTCAAAAAAAAATAAATATTTTAGTCAATGGATTAAGATTCACTTTCCTATAAACTGAAGAATAGATAAAGAATCAACCCAGAATATTATTCTTCCTGTCTCCTGAGTCTTTCAGCTACTTTATTCATGAAAAACATTTAATATGTGGGAGACAAATTGGTACCAGTTTCAACCACTGGTGTGCTTTGGCACAGGGACTCAAGGATGAACAAATGAGAAGTGGTAGACAATGACTGAGCTCACTATCCGCACCAACTTCTTGTCACACATATACATGACTCTGTATCTTGGCTTCTTAGTTTTGTGGTGAGTTTTGGTCATAAATTTTTAAAGAAATACTTTCGAAGATCAGACAAAAAAAAAAAAGGCAATTAGATGTTTCATTTGCAGCCAAAAAGTAGCTATTTTGTAGGATTTGGCTGTTAAACAGGTGGTATTTTGACACATAAGATTAAAATAACAATGAATTAATCATTTACATGCTCAATTAGTCCATGTGTTGGCTTCTTTCATTCTGGCTACCATCCACCATTCTTTTCTTTGGAAGCTAACATAGTTCTCAAGGATCCATGTTGAGCCATATGCAGGGATCTGAGTCTAAAGAATGCTAGTTCACAAATTTGCAAGGCTGTACATATGCTCAGTGTTACCAAAATCTACCATAAGCGTTTTGCAATCTCAGTGATGGACTTTCTCATTTATGGTTGCAATCACACAGTCACATTGTAAGTCCTAAATCTGATAATATATCATGTCACTCTGAAATATGGTGGTGGTCTTGGAATCAGACATACACTTGAATATCATATGAATACTAACTGGCCTAGTTAGCCTCACTAAAAAAAAAAAAAAGGGCCCAGCGGGATGGCTCAGTGGTCTAAAACGCCTGCTTGGGGAAGCTTGGGCCGCTTCAGGGACCGCGGTTCGATCCCCGGCACCACATGCTGCGCCAGCCCTACCCTTGGGGCGGGCTGAGTCAGCCATGAAAATGAGTGAATAAACAAAGGTTCTGAAATAAGAAAAAAATAATAATAATAAAAAATAATTAAAAAAATAATAAAAATTTTAAAAAAGCTGCTTCATATAACCTGGAGAATTTCAAACAATGTATTTCATTTGGAATATTTTGTATTTTATATGAATTTAGAATTAGAATTACTTATTTCCATTTTAGCCTATTCTTTCATAATTGAGTATTTCCTAGTTCTTGCATTGCGTTATATCATCATTGTCATACGCCACTTATCTTTTGTACACTTAGTTAACAGCCTCACTTTAATATCCTGGTGCCAAACAGTCAAGGCTTTCAGGAAATTGGTATAGCTACTCTCCACATTTGTTGACATTTGCCTTCAGCTTCCTCCCGGTGGCATGAGTCAGGGTCTGCTAACACCATTGCTTCTGCCTTTATTTAAAGTGTGAACACCTTCTAATTTGGCTTCTTTATTAAGTACTTGGTTCCCATTCATAATTTTGAATTGTTACTACCCAAAAACTATGCAATGAAAACTTGTAAATTGGTTTCCCCCTACAACATATGTCAAGCTATAATATACTTTTTATATCATTGGTAATTTTTCTGCAAGATCCTTATTTTCAAAATTCACTGTATGATTCCTCTTTATGACAAGTGGGAATCAGAAACCAAGCATGACATAAATCACATAACAAACTGTGAAGTGAACAAGGAACATGTATGAACTTCATGGAGGATGAAAATGTCAATGAAGTTCATAGCATTTAAATATTTTTAAATTTTTTCTTGAATATTTGAGTGTCTCCTCTGACAATGGCGCCATAATGCTGCCATTGGGGAGACAAAAAAGATGAATACTGATTGGGTACAAGGTTCATGCCTATAATTTCAGCACTTGGGAGAGTGAAATAGTGATATATGTATACCCATGTTTATAGCAGCACAGTTTGTTATAGCCAAATCGTAGAAACAATGAAATGCCATCCCTTGAGGAATAAATGAAAAATATGCAGTATTTTTTATGCAATGGAGTGCTACTCAGCTATAAAGAAAGACAAACTCGAATACTTTTAGGTAAGTGGATGCAACTAGAGGCTATGAAAAGACTGACTTATAATCAACTGGTTTTTGGAGTGCTTTAAGCAAAATACTCATTTGAATATTGGATGATGTCATCAAACTACACAGGTTATTCGCCTTCTATTGTTGGGTATGTCAGGCCATTAGGTGTTTTTAATGCAAGTCGTTGATCACTGAGTTGAGGCAGTGACCACTGGGCTACTCAACATGACTCATTTATTCACATTGCTCAAGTCCCAATGAGCAACATTTGGAGATGAGCCTGAAATTCAGGAGCATCTATTCTGAGATTCAGTCCTCGAAGAACAACTGGCTTTCATTCTCAGCCCTCCTGATCTTAAGCTACCTTCTGATTGCTGAGGCAAAGTACCTGACCCCGAAGTTAAAAAAGGAAATCGTTATTTCCATCATACTTTGTAGGTGTTTCATTCAGTAGCGCAGTGGCTCCACGGCAGAGTGACAACAGTTCTCAGTTGGAGACAACAGAAAAAGCAAAGACTGCTAGTACAGCCAAGCCTCGTTCTCCCCTTTACACTTTATACAAACTCCCTGTTTGTACTCTCTTGTTCCTTCTCAGCAACCAATACCATCTGTAAGCAAGAGGATCTAAATTATTTCACTTACCATTATCTCAAGAGTCATCCCTTTTTCCTGTTATTTTAATCAACTCACATCATGGCTTTGAAAACTTTTTACCCTTCACCACTACCAAAATTTCCCATTTATCCCTCAACATAAGTAGGATGTATACTGTTTATATGATTTTTTTTTCTTATTCTGACACAAAGTACACCCCAAAACTGACACCCCAAACTAAAGGAAGAAAGTTTATGTAGTTCACAATTTATAGCAGTTTCAGTTCGTAGTTGGCTGGGTGCAAACCTGGGTAACATGACAGAGGATCATGTGAGGGAAGAAAGTTTATGATGGGTACAAGGCAGCAAGCAGCAAGGGACAAAGGCTGCCCCCCTTCTGTCCCTTATATTATATCTGGACTACTCACTCTTAGACTAGAGAGCATTCATACCCAGGTTAAAGAAATCACAGCATTACGTCATGAATCAATCCCAGCATCACATCCATAAACCAAGCTTCGCACACTCTAGATCCAGAAAGCTCCAGATAAGTCTGAATGAGACTTCGGAGAGATGTTTACTTATCAACTATAACGTATAATCATACCTATGTGATATTTTTCCTTAAACATACTCAAGATAAACATAACATCTATAAGTAAGCTTTTGAAATACTCCTGCTCTTTGTCCAAGATTACTCACAGACTTTCCCATTTCCACTCATGATATCTTCATCCACATTTAGCCAGACTAAAAACTCTTGGACCTTGAACGACTCCTATCTTTCTTTCGAACCCACTTCCGATTTTCCACCTAATTCCATTCACTTATATTTTAAGGGTATTTATAAATTTGATCATTTCTCATAAACTCTAAGTCGAATTTTAATCTGAAACTTTAAAATAGCCTGCTCATTACCCTCCTTCTGAGTACACTTGTCAGTCCCTTTCAAAGGAAACTAAACACATATTTCAGATTCATATCATTAAAAATTGCAAATAAGGTTATGTCATTTCCATCCTTCTGACAATCAGATTCTCATCTAAAAAAACATGTGAGTATTGACCTCTAAGCCCAGATGTGAACTGAAGATGAAACCTCTCAATCTTAGTTAATTCTACCTAGTCACAAAGTGGTCCATTTTTATTTATTAAATATACAAGCACTCTGTGAATCTTAACCCTTCACCTTGGTCTCTGGGACTAATATTCTTTTTCCAGTTAATCAGCATTTACTTCATTCACACAATTACTTAAATCTAATATTCTTTTTATGCTTATCTTGACTACCATAATTTAAATTATATTTCTTACCCTTTCTTACTTTTTAATCATTATGGTGTGTACTGCATTCACCATGCTAAATATTTTCATTTTCTTCAGTCTGTGCTTCCTCAGTGAAATGTAAATTTTATGAAGGCAAAATTGGCTTTTTTTTTTTTTTGAAGTTTATTTTTTTATTTTTTGTTACTTTTAATAAGAAATAACAAAGTGACCATTTCAAAACACGTTGGTATACATTCTCAATAATTGATGCAATGCATATTGTTTTTCTTGTAGCAGGTGTACAGAGCACAGGATGTAGACACGATGATTTTTCTAATCATTGTTGGTACAAAAGTTTCTTCTCATTGAAATAAGAGAAAATAATTGCATACATAGTCCAATATTTCATAATCACAGTAGTTTATTGGCAGAATGGGTAATGTTAGAAGCTATTGATTTAAGTCTTTTACAGCTCACCCTACTAATCTATATTTATGTTTTATGCTTCATGGTTAAGCTTTTCTGCTTGGTGGTTAAGGGCAAGTTAATGCAAGACCTGTACAATAGAACTTGTAACTTTTGTGTCTCCCAAGATCAGTCAAATCTGCTCAGGGTTAACTTTGAAACCATGTACAGTACTTTGTAGAACAGTTCTACAAAACTCACTCTTTTATAGTTGATTTAATTCATGTGATCAAACCTGACTTTGGAAGATATATACTAGGAGTTTAGTAAGTTTTTATTAGTTAATGATTGAGAAATCAGTCCTAAACTTATAGGTTCAGTCACAATTTAGTTCATTAAATTAATAATGTGAATAATTTGAAATGGTTATTTACATTGTACAAATAAAGAAACTGAGCCTTTTAGGGTGACCTAACTGGTCTAAAACAAAACAACAACGTAGGTTTCTTAGTAGTTTAGACAACCATTATCCCTGTTGCGTCTGTAGACCCAAGTCAAGTGCCAGTGAGCTCCTTTGAGCTGATACAGTTAGTGTTCTGTTCTCTGAGCTGTGGTGCCAAGCTTAGCATATTCTTTGATGGAATCATAGAAAACCAATGGGCAGAACTGGTGATTTCCAAATTTTATTCAACTGTAAGACTCTATCGAGCACATGTTCTACGTATATAGCTAGTTGGTTTAGTTGCTGTCTTTTCTCCTTATATTCATTTTCTTGCTATTTTATAGAACTATTTTTATACAGATATTTTGCAATAGTTCTATAAAATCTTCACTTGCCAGTAAGAGTTATACAAAATCTTGCATTTTTATGTGAAATAACTTCTCAGAAAATTTGACGCCTATGTATTTGTAGTTGCTAGAACAGATTCTTGCCCTCACAGTTATGATCTGGGGCAATGAAAGATGTGGGAATGTCTATAAGAGATTTAGGTTGGCTTATGTGTATAAGCAGTATCTTATTTTCTAAAATCCAGTTTGATAAACCTCTTTCTCTAGTCTCATAAAGGTGAAATAAGAAACATATTTATTCTTTTATTTATTACTTATTTTTCATATCTGATAGTCTTTCTATAACATTTAACAAGTCATAGACAGCAATGTCCCCATAAATTTTATAGCCCAATTTGGAGTAAACATTAATAAAATGATTACAGAAGCATGCAAGTAATTATACTGTTGTAAGTACAGCAAATTAAAATTGAAATTTGCTACGATAATATATAATTAGTCTGGGCTGAGTCAGTCATAAAAAAGCCAAAATTAAGCCATGATATGAAAGATAAAATACATTACCTCACATGATTTTTTTGGAGAACAGAGGGAAAAAGTCTTCCAAGTAGAAGAAAAATCTTTAAAAATTTCTGCAGGTGGCTGGTGGGGAGGTAACAGTTAGATTCAATAAATAATTGAGGAATCAGTTTTGCTGGCATAGAGAACAAACAGAAGCTATGGATTTCTATATAAAGACTGAGTATTTGATATTTAATAATAATATTAAGATTCTGAAAAGGGAAGGACTGAGTTTCCTAAATCCCAGCAGTGTACCGCTACTGAAATACATTTTCAAATATGATTTGCGTAAGTAGTGTGAGTTTTAGTGGCCAAAACTGAAAATATTTTTCTTTCCTAGCAACACTGTACTGAAGATTGAAGTCTGGGTTTTTCATACTGAGCTGTGTCTCCTGCTCTTCATTTGTTTGCTTGGAGACAGAGTCTCCTAAAGTTTTCTAGACTCTATTCCAACTGACAATTCTCCTGATTCAGCCTCACAGAATTCTGGGATTACAGGCATGCACTATCACATCCAGGTGAAAAACTTGTTGAACACTAATTTGTCAAATTGAAAACTTTCCCAGATGTTATTGCTTTCCATAATTGCACATTCCTTAGTATTGGTCTCGCATATGTTTGTATCTTAAGGGCAATGTCTTTGGTTTGTACATAATCTCATCTCCAACTGATATTGTTTTCCAGAAAAATATCCCAGTATTTGAGTTTCTTTTTCCTTTATAGGTTGAACTTTAGTTCGGTTTCAGTTTTCAGCCATAGTTCAAGCAGAGTCTGGCTTTGCCTGAGCCAGCTTCCCTTCCCTGGGCACTGTTAGTCTTCCCTGGGTCTGATTTTCTGATGAAGTATAGCTGATAGTTTCAATTTCACGAAAGCACAGAAGCATAGAAGTTATTTCTGTTTTAAATAGGACAAAGATGGTCAGACAGCAGTTTCATAAAGCTGCTAGGGATAGGCTAATATTGAGCTTGATTCAAATGTTTATTCATTGAAGAAAGGATGTATAGCCCCTCCACAGAAGAGATTTACTGATTTTGTTATTTAAATAAGGTCATAATTTTGATTTATAAAAAATTGGACTAATTCTTCTGTTAAGAAATAGTGACAAAATGTTTATCAAAATACTGATAGCAATTGAGAAAATTGAGGAGCTAAAGAGTCCCTCTTCCTTATTTCATATCATCAACCTTGTAGTCTTCAAACCTGCAGGGAATGTCACAATAAACTAGGTGGCAGTCAATATATTTACGAAGTTGAGAAAAAGGTACTCCAATTTCTTTTATATTTATATCAGTATTAGACTAACCTCTTTGAATTACTAAGTTGTAATAACAAATCCAGCATCCTCAGATAGTAACCTTTATTTTTAAGGAATCCTTGGAAATTCTGCAGAGATGGGTAATGACCAGGTGAAGTCCAAGGTGACTACATCAGACAGTGAAAAAAGAGACAAAACATATTCTACATGTTATGAGTGAACAAAAGTAGCATAAATTTAAAGGACATTACAAATTGGGAAAACAAGAAAAAGTAAAATGAAATTTTCAAAAACAGCACAATACAAATAAAGGAGCATTTAACGAGTTTCATCGAGAACAACTGAATTTTAGTACTTCCTACCCTGTAGTACTAATCAATATTTGAGAAAAATGCTATATCATTTTGTCTTTAGATTTTTTATCTTTAGAAATAAAGCCAGATGTAGATACAATTATAAATGATATATATATAGATACAGATACAGATATAGATACAAACATAAACTTCTCAGATATATGATCATATAAAAAGTTATTGGAAAATTACTGTGGGCCTTCTGAGGTATGAACGAATATGGCAAGATCAAGATTAGATAAAGGAACATAAATATATATATATATATATATATATATATTTCATGAGAATGGCATTAAAGAGGATGTAGAATGAGAAAATGGAAAGAATTATTATAAAGATAGAATTTTCATAGGCAACAACTTGGAAAGAGATCCTTTCTACATTGTTGGTAGGAAAGTTAACTCACTACACAACCACTAAAGAATTCAATAGAAACAGAGTATTTCACTGAACACAACTACTATCTTTCTAGGTATCTTCCCCCACAAGTGAAAGACATTATATTTCAGCGACCTATGCATGTTCGTATTTCCAGCAGCACAACTCATAATAATTATCTTGGAAGCAGCCTACATGTGGGTTTAGGAGGTTTAATATTTACAAACACTAGGGTATTGCCCTACCATACAAATGCATAAACTCGAGTCATTTGTAGTCAAGTAAGGGGTGGAAAACAAGAGCAGAGCAAAGATTCTTACTCCATGGTGTCCAGAAAACAGAGCAGGTGAACAAGCAGAGGAGTAACAGAGAAGATGCAGATCTGAAAGTCACATTCAATGATGTCCTCAAACACATGTGTCATAGTTACTTTTTACTCATTGCTGGGACAAATACCAAACACTCAAAATGAAGGAAGGAAAAGTTTCTTTAGCTCACAGTTACTGGGGGTTTCAGTCCATATTCGGCTGGCCCAAGGCTGAGTGGAACACGGCAGAGAGCATGCAGTTCATGGCAGCAGAGCAGCAACAAAATGGTGGCAGAGGCAGCCAACCAAACAGGGCAGCAGAACAACAGCTACAGCTCTAGTTTGTCTCTCCGTCTGTTTTTATATTACATTCAGGCTCTCCATCTCAGCCTCTGTCTTAGGCTCCCCCCATAATCCCCGATGTACTTAGACCCATAATCCCATCAGTACTAAAACCCAGAATCCCTGGGATCATGGATCAAGTCTCAAACTCTAGAAGTCCCCGCTCCCTGACTCATGAGGCTTTGGGGGAACAACTAGACATAAACCATAACAACATGCAACAGTGCACTTTACCAGTCACCTAGGCCATGCCCAAATCAAGCAAACTGAGTTAAATTTACCTCAACCTCCAAATGAACATATTTAAACTATCCTTAAGTAAAGACAGTGACAAGCTTGCCATCTTGCTTGTGATGAAACTATCCTGTATACAGCCAAATATTTGATGACTCCTTCTCCAGAGTCTTAAAAGTTCAAGCAATGCTCAAAGTCCTAAATCCAAAATCCCCTCTGGGATTCAAGACAAACTCTTATACATGAGTGTCTACAATGATTAAAAAGCAAGCTGTATGTACCTAATATTCAAAGGCATAGGGTGACTAACAATTGCCATCAGGGTTTGGGTTGTATCCCTGGTTACCCCATGCTGTGCTGATCCCACGTTGTGACACCCACCAAAACAGAACATGGTGGCACACACCTATAGTTCAAGTGATGAGACGGCTGAGACAGTAGGAGCAGTATGAGCCCGAGCTATATAGTGAGACTCTGTACTAAATAAATAAATAAATAAATACATCTTACAAAAAAAGGTGGGAATAGAGGGAGAGTAAACAATAGGGTCAAAGCAAAATTAAACCTACTAAGGCAAATGTGAAGTCCTATAACTGTATATCCAGGATCTAAGACACATGGAGACAAGATATAATTTTCATAGTGTGGGCAACTCTAGCCCTACAAACTTTTTCCTGTGGTCCATGTTTCCTGTACCTTGGGTTAGATCCAGTCCCTGTCAGTGGTTTTCCTTGCACACATCCACATTTCTGGCATCTCCAGCTTCCATGGGACTTTCATGTGCTTATCTCTCAGGGTTACGTTCCGTATTCTCAGGTCATCCTTTAAAATATGGGGGAAGCTTTTTTTTGATTTCTTAACTCCTATGTGTAAGTATGGCATACTTAAATAGTCAGCATCACCTAGAAGGCACCAAGGTGACACGAACTTGAACCATAGTCAGGCTTTCTTGGGCCAGTTGCTGCTGAGTAACTAGATGAAGTATGCTGAAATGAATCCAAAAGAACTAAAGCCGTAAGATGCTTTTCTTGTGCAGGGGGCCCAAAGGCTCACAACTGAAAACTCAACAGAGCATGTTTGCATCCTTTTGCTAGGATAAGTGAGATTCTGGTAGTTTTCCTTTTGCCTTCAAGGTATCTTTCCTCTTGATGCAGTTCAAAGTTCTTGGGTTCTTTTTAATTGTGCTAATATCCTTAGCAATTATGTAGTATAATATTAGTATTATCTTAAAATTCCACTGCTTTTAAAATCAATCTACCAGCCCTCTCTAAGGTGGGAAATTTAGATAGAATTCTTTTGTTCTCAAACTATAATATGTATGGCCAACATTCCAGTTTCTAATACTCTTTCTCCTCTACTTTCGTTTTAAAATCTACATTCCTGTCAGCCTTTTTTCTGAGTTCCAATCATAATTATCACTATGCTCTGATTATAACATCCAAGAGCTTCTCTAACTTGCATGCTCAAAATGATACAACTCTTCAAGAGAACTAGTTCCAAAGAGGTCTGATCCATGTGGTCATAGACAGTATCAGCAACGATCCTTCTTTCAGTTATCATTTGTCTGTATAAGACACATTTCTCATTGCTATGGAAAAATCCACAGCATAGCCATCTTATAGGAGGAAAGATTTGTGTTGATTCATGGTATAAGGAGTCTTAGTCAATAAATGGCTAATGCCATAGCAAAAAAAAATATACCAGAACGTGGAGGTACTGGGGAGATAGATCAGTAGAATAAGCACTTACTTGGCAAGAGCAAGAGCCTGAGTTCAGTCCCTGGATCCAAAACAAAAAGGGAGGAAGACAGGGATCAAATATTGACCCCAAACCCACATCTGCATAATCCACCGAGACACACCCAGAAGCATGCTTCACTATTTCCCCGAGGTTATGTCAGGCAGCCAAATTGACAAATAAGCTCAATTGTCACAATAGGTAATATGCTCAAGAACTAAGCTTATGATAGAGTGGCTAGGACAACACCTGTGACATAAAATACATCCACAGATTTTTCAGCTCTAAATAGCAGCTATTTCCAAAATGCCCCTCTGCTCTTCTTGGTCTTAACATATTGATTCTTGTAGATCAGCAGCTATTTCAGTCATGGAATCAATAGGTCGTCAGGGAAAGACACATGAAGTCAATCCAAAAATACTGAGATGATGGAAAGTTACTCAAGAAGCTTTACCTTTGCTAATCAGATTGGTTTCTTAAGTAGTTTTCCCTGAGTTAACTTTCATGAGAAATTCACAGGAAAGTCTTATTACCGTTGATCAACAAAGGAGACTCAGTAATAAATGTAAGGCATAGTGATATTCAATGGCTATGTGATGGTGGGATTGGAAAGAGAGTGAGTAAGCTAATTATTCATTTATAAACAGCTGGCTGACATTTACAGATGGGTATAACTCAGTAGTGTGGGAAGAGATCCTTACCTTTACCAAATAATCTGCCTTATTAAGGTGCTTGATATACTACATTTAGACATCAGGTGATACACACATCACTGTTGTTCTCTTTTCTGAGTAAATCTATTGCAGCCCTACTATGGGCCATATTTCTGTCTTGAGATCCCTCAAAATATTGTTGAACCCAGAGAACTACCTAATGTCTCATCTTCTTTGCTTTGCTTAATAAAGAATGTACAGACATCCACTAACATCTAGATGAGAAGTGTTTCTCTTCACCTAAAATATGGAGTTGAGTCATGCCAGAAATGACTTTCCATGCAGCCAGCCCAGAAATGCAGATGCCGAAGTTTCACTTACATAACTTAAGGAAAGTGAAACTTTTATTCACATAATTTAAGTATTGAGCCTCATTTAAGAGAGTCTTTCCCTCCCATCTTTGCTTTCCTGTTCAATATATGATAGTTGTCTTCTTGTGTGTTGTGTCAGAAACCTCCTGAGACTGTTAGCCTTTCATCAGTTGAGTCTAGCAAAGTTTGTATGAGTTTATTCAATTCTCCTGGGTTTCAGATGATATCCCTAGATTTGAAAAATTACAATGAATTTCTTTCCAGGTCTTCACCTCCCTCCAATTTACCTAGAATCTGCTTTAGTTAGCATTGATACATTATAGGAGAGAGGCACTTGGCCCTATTCACTCATTATTCCAAGTGGTGAAAGTGTTCAAGAACTGAAATCCACCTTCTCATTATGATTGGACATTGATATGACATCAAAACTTACAGTAGGTAATAGCTTAAAGGAAGAAGGCATAGAAAAAAAAAAGAAAATCATAATCATGCAGGGAAAGTGCTTTGGGAAAATGTAAACAGCTTGAATTATTAAACTGTCAAGTTGTCAGGGACAGAGACAAACTCAAGTCTGGTGCTAAATCCCTCTGTGGCCCCAGCCCAAGCAGAGCAGAGCACAGAAAGAATGATATGGAAAAGAGATTTTAAAATTCAAATGTTTCTTGTTCCAATTCCGAGTCTCTATTGTAATCCCCCAAGAGTGAGATTGCTGGTCTGTCTCTTTCAGTCATAGGTGTATTTACTTATTCTGAGAGCAGTCCTTGTGGGGGGGAGACCTAAATAAGATTGGAAGCTGGTTCTGGAAGAGAGGAGGAAAGTAAGATTATAGCAGTGTAGAAAGTTAACAATATATTTTTTTTTTTGGTTGGCTTCTCTTACAGGATAAGAAAAAAAGTGTTTATTAAAAATGCACGTGGGTTATTAACATACAGTCTCATAGTAACATTTCTCATTACACGTTTCACAATACATTTTGGAAACTTTGAAAACTAAGACTGAGCCTCAGAATATAGCTTTTATAAATACTCATGAATATCTATTCCTTAAGAGTACACATAGCTACCTATAGTTTATTTGATAGAGGGAGAAATATCTATGTCTTAATGTTATACTCTCATGGCTCAGGTCTAGATGGTCTTCCAGATCCTCTTAAGGTTATATGTGATTCTGGTATTGATTCAAGCTGCATTGCTAGGATTATGTGTGTGCCACCTGGGCTGTACATGTCTTAATAAGATATAAGAGAAAGAGGGTTGGTGTTTATCACTTGCAGCTTGCAAGTTGATGCCTTCTGCTGATCATGAACTGGTTCTCTTCTGTGAGGCCCCTCTGCCATGCCTCTCTGCTTTGTGGCCAGCCAACCATGAATTGAAACCTTTCGACTGTGAGTCAAATACACCTTTCCTCCTTTAACTTTGGGCATTGATTATTTCATCACAGCAAAAAGAAAAGTAACTAGCATGGATGTAAAATAGCATTTGAATGGTACATGTCAGAGCTTTTATCATTTACCCTCTGTCCACAGTCTAAATAGTGTGATTCTGAAAACAAGTCCTATGGTATCAGAACAATTCCCACTGGAATCTTTTTCAGGAAGGCTATTTGAGAGTTTTTGGAAAGAAAATTGTCATCCCAAACAAGATGAAATAAAGTCTCCATATGGAGAGAAGTTGTTTGACTCTTTTAGAATAATACCAAATCTTGGCTTCATACATTGTTTAAATTTTGCATGATTAATCATTTTGTTTTATTTCACCACATGTTAGTATTATCGGGGGCAATTGGTACATTAACAAAATATATGTTAAAAATTTTGGCGCATGTTCCTTCCTTTTTTTATTTTTAATTTTCCTCTGCCCAATTTCGTTTTCCATTTCCAAGAAGTCTGCATTCTGTTTCCTCTGATCTCACCTCTATTTTACTTACTATTTTTTAAAAATGTCTCTCCTGTTAAGAGCTACGCAATTTAACATCTTATGTTTGCTATATTTTAGTTATCGTTTTGGTCTCAGCTTCATTTCAGGCATTTTAAATTACATAATCTCACTCTTTTATGACTAAATAATATTCTATTGTCCACATATACTTACATTCATTCTCTTTATCCGTTTATCTGATAGAAACACTGAATCTAGTTCCATAGTTTGGCTTTTGGGAATTACATTGCTGTAAATATTGGTGCAAATGCATTATGCCTTTAGTGCTCTTAGAAATATATCCAGAAGAGTTATAACAGGATCAAGAGAATTGCTCTTTTCTATCTGTAGAGGACTCTCCATGGCTTTTGAGAATTTTCAGATTATTTGCACTATCTTAGATTCACAGCACAATATAGAGGAATTTATTTTCCCCACCCCTTGGCCAATATTTGGTGTATTTTATATTCTCCATGATAACCATTCTGACTGAGAAAAGATGGAATCTCACGACATGATTTTATTTGGGTCTCCCTAATGGCTAAAAATAAACATGTTTTCATGTACATATGTGACTGTTATCACATTATCTTTGGAGATGTGCCTACTCCATGCAATTTATTCACCTACTTTTGATGGGAAGATTTTTAGGTATATATTTTGGAGTTCTTTGCATATTCTAGATATTAGCCATTCTACCCACTAAGTAGATGGTAAAATACTGTGATTATCATTCTACAGGTTCTCCTTCTACTCTGTGGATTGTTTTCTTTGCTGTGGAGAAGCTATTAAATTTGTTGCAGTTTCCCTTAGTGAGCCTGCATATTATTTACCATACAACCACAGTTCTGTTCAGGAAATTGTCTCTTCCTTTGACTTCAAGCACTTTAGCTTTGCAAAGTTTCAATTTTTAAATAAAGATCTTAGTCCTTATCTAGGGAATGAGGCAGGAGAAACAAGTAAAAAGTACACAAATAAGAAAGGACAAAGTCAAATACACCTGTCAAATGTACAGATAATTTTTTTTTACATAGAAAGCCTAAAAAGATCCTACCGAATGTCTTTTAGACTTGAGAAATGTGTGAAAATACTTGAATGTAAAATACACATGAAAATCATAACAGAAAACAAAACAACCAAAAACCAGAAAGCAGAAGATGAGAAGTTGGAGAGATAGTTCAGAGGCATAATCACCTGCCTGGCAAGTACAATGACCTGAGTTCAATCCCCCAACTCACATACCATATCCGCAGGACTGCCCATCTCTGCTCAGAAACTCTGAATTCAGTATGCTGGCCCTGGAGCCTGCTGTGGTGGCAAATGTCTGTAATCTCAGCACTTGAAAGGTTGAGTTAGGAGGATTACTGTGAGTTTGAGATCAAGCTTGGGATTACAAAAGTAAGCATAAAGCTTCCATAAACTACATGATGAGACTTTGTCTCAAAGAAAAATGGAAATTACTTTTTTAATTTTAATTTTTATTTTTTTATGAAATTACTTATTTAAAAGGAAGAAATTGCTGAGTTGAAGAGAAACCCAGGAGAGGGAGTGAGGAAAGAGATGTAGCTATGCTTATGTGCTTGGAATTCCTGGCATTCTGGTCTTTCACATATGTCCTTCTTCTAATGTAATTTCAGCTATTGCTATACTCTCTCTCAAGTAAATTGTTTTACAAGAAAACAAAAAGGGTATTGAAAGAGAGCAAGAGTCAAGGAAAAATGCCATAGGATTGATAGGCTATACTTCTGTATATGACTAGATTTCTTAATTTCTGTGTAAAAATGTATAATTGTTTTAACATATTCTGTAGAGATTTATTCAAATATCAATGACTGATGGAAAATACCAATTATAAGTTAAGTCTAAGACATTTGATATTCAGAAAGACAGTGATGTTAAGTTCAAGTTCCTATGTTATCGAGTAATAGTGTCACTAAACTTCTCTTCTGGAGGTTTAAGGATGTAAGTTTACAGTCCAAAAATTGGAGAAAAAAAGATCTACAAGGATAGCCAATATTCTGGCCCTAGCCCTTCGAAGTCAGTGAGGACTCAAGACATAAGAGAACCTGTGCTGTAACATCCTATAACTCAGTGAAGTCCCAAATTTTCTGTTCAAGGAGATTTTGGGGCCACAGAGGAAAGTGATTGATGATGTATAGTGTGCTTAAGGAGAGTCACTTAGAGAGAACATTCTCTCAGGCTTTCACAGAGAACAAACTGGTCAAGCAATGACTGTGACTCACCCAGATAGCTGCAACTGAAAAGTTCTGCAAAGCCCTTTACATGGTTTCAAAGTAATTCCTTAGGGGATTTGGTACTGGTCTTGCTTAAACTTGCCCTTAACCACCCAGCAGAAAAGTTGAACCACAAGGCATAACACGGAAAGTTAGATTAGTATGCTCAGCTGTAAAAGGCTTAAATCAACATCTTCCAACATTGCCAGTTCTGCCAATGACCCACCATAATTATGGAATAGTGGACTATGTATACGACTACTTTCTCTTAGTTCAGTGAGAAGAAACTTTTGTATCAATAATGATTAGGAAAATTGTCATGTCCGCATCCCTTGCTCTGAATAACTACTGTGAGGACAACAATATGCATTGTATGGATTATTGGGAATGTACTACTAATGTGTTTTGATACTGTTTCATTGTTATTTCTTATTCAAAGTAATAAAAGCATGAAAACGATATTATTTTAAATGAGAGAAGGAAAGAAAATGAGGAAGAGAAAAATGGAAGAAAAATGAAATCATCATAGAAACCAAGACATTTTGAGATTATCTCCACATGTTTTTCTCTTTATGCTTTATATTGGCCTCATGAAAATGATTATTTTTTCCTGATTTCCCAAAAGAGAAGGACAAAATAATGACAACTTTCTATTATGAAGGAGTAGAATCTGTAAAGGATATATTGAATCTAATATTAAATCTGAGAAAAACTGGGAGCATATGTAAAGCAAAGAAACCTCACAAAGAGATATTAAAAATAAAATTTACAAAATATGCATCAAAACTTATGCTGCTGCAAAATAGATTATAGATAGGTGTGAGACTTGGTTTGGTTAATTAGAATACATAAGGCATATTTCATATATTTTATGTGTCAACTATGTGGTAGCATGACAGATCAAATCAGTTTTGTGTAATTGGAAGCATGATTTGCATATTGCTTGTCCACTGGTAGAGTCTAGATTATATTTTTCTACAGGCTGCTTCAAAAAATTGGATGCTCCAATTAGAAGGTCAGTTATTTGTTTACTAAGAGAGCCAGCAGGGTTCTCTTAGTAACCAAATAACATGTTCTTACATGATTAACAATTGCCTCAACAATTATAACTGATCTCATTACAGATGCATCCTCCATGTGGACATTTCCTTATTTGTGTGATCCTTGGAATATTCCAAGTCTGTAATCTTTAGGGTAAAAATGTACTTTTCAGGAATTTGAAGGACATTAGAATATATACAAATCTCATTCTATGATAGGCATCAATATAAAGGATTAGTGAAGATGATAAGAATGTATGAGACTTTCCTGGAATTTGGAGTCCATCAGGATCATTTGAGGAGTAAAAATATGAACTAGGAAGGTTTATAGCTGGGGAAAGTGCTATTGCACTATAGAGCAAACAGAAATGACATATTTTGAGGGAGAAAAGAATCAGCAATTGAACTAAAACTTAAAAGAACCTGAGTTTCCTAATTTTGGATTAAGCAGATATCTCTGGAAGAAGAAAACAAATTCAAAGCATATACATTTTATAGCATGTGTAGGCATATGGCACATGGAGAAGTTTGAAAACACAAGATTGTAATTTGTTGGGAAGAAATGGTAAGGGTCTAGAATAGTGAAAATTGAGAGGGTGAGGCAGTGATAAATGAGTCAATGAAATTGATCAAAGACTTAAGCCATCATTAAAGACTACACTAAATCACGAGCCTGTCTTTTGTGTGGGGATGATCCTTTGAAGGGAAGTGAGATGACTTATACAGTGTGCTGGAAGTCAGTGCTCTTTAGGATTGAAAGGACGAAGTGAAAGTTTGAACCTCGCTCTTCAAAGGTCAGTGGTGATGAAGACAGAGGACACACACTGAATAATCATTTTTCAATGTAATTTCACATTGGTTTCATTTTAGCATTAATCAAATCAATGTGTAACATTTGTGAATCAAACCACACACATAAAGAATTATGGGGAATACTGGTGTTAACATTGTGGACATCAGCAGGCCATGTCTAGCCCCAGATGTTTGACAGGCTATGATCAAGTGGAATGGAAATGATAAAGAGTTGAGAGTGACAATTGAGAGACAGAAATAAACAAACCTTCCAGGCATTAAATACTATCAAGCTCATATTATGTACTCTGAAGCCATGCATCCTGTGGCTCTTTTTTTTTTTTTTTTTCAGGACTGGGGTTCGAACTCATAACCTTGCACTTGCCAGGCAGTCATTTTTGCCACAGAGCTATCTCCCCAGCCCCAGATGTGGCTTTTTTTTAATATGACATCTCTATTTTATTTTTATGTAATAAAGCCATTTTATCATAAGAAAGAAAATGAAATGTTGAGAAAGGTGAAATAACAATAATGTTTGCCATGCTTTTATTCAGCACAGAGTTCTTTAAAAATTTTAAGATGAATTAACTTATTGTTCAACATAAAGAATCCTAGAAGCTAAATCTGAGGACAAGTGTAATTGTTCCTTACTGAAATTTATAGATAAGAATGCCAATTCTCAGAATATAAAAGTTTCTTCAAATGTTCATAGGGAGAAGGCAGGTGATCAGGAATATAAACATTGTCTTCTAATTCTTGATATCAAGAGTATTTTTCTTAAGTGATACACACACTACCTCTTGTACAATGTGACTTCAAGGTGGGTTTTGAAGTGTAGGTGGTAGTGTGTGTTCTAGAAAAAAATTAGTCTTTGCCCATCTTTTTTTTCTTGTCTAGACACCATTAATATAAATATTTATTTTCACTGAACTAAAAAAGTAGTTATATATTTATCCTAACCTTTTTGTATGTACAGATATATACATATATATGCACACATACATGTATTTTATATTTGCACTACAAAATGATCCTTCATTTATATCCCTTTTTTGTTTTGTTTTGTCAGAGATGGGCAGTCCACTGCCATTCTAATATTGTAGGTGCATAAATTCAACAAAATAGCCGAATATAGTCCAATAGTCCATAATAGTAGTGGGTTATCCACAGAACTGGCAATGTCAGAGCTATTGATGTGAGTTTTTTACAGCTCAGTATATTATTATGGCTTTATTTTTTAAACCTTGTGGCCATACTTTTCTGCTCGATGGTCTAGACAAAAAAAAAAAAAAAAAACTCTAAAGATATTTCATTTCATTTTTTGTGCTTGTGTTCTCTCATTTGTAAAATGAAAGTATTAAGAATAGTTGATATGAAAAAGTGCAAAACTGTGCCTATCAGGCCAGTGAGGCACCTTAGACAAGCTTATACACGCAGAGACTGTGCCTTCATCCCTGGCATGCCATGTCACGCCAGACCTGCGCCTGGGAGGTCTGAGCTGGCCACGATAAAACAAACAACAAAAACAAAAACAGTGCCTGCTACACACTTGGAACTTTGTTCTTCTTTGGCATTCTAGTTTTCATGTCAGCATAATATTCCAACAGCATGGCTATGCTAAAATATGCTATATTCCAGCAGATAGTGTAAGATGTGAGTGAAGGATAACGGGAAGCCACAGGCCTGAAAACTGACGGTAAGGGAAGAAGCTTGAAAGGTGATTTTGGGGGATTGGTATCATTTTGATGAAATGAATATATGGAACTCAAAAAGAGATGAAAATTAAAAACAGAAGATCACAATTTCAGTTCATAAGAAGGCCACTGAACTTCAGGCTTCCAGAGTATTCCACTGATCCTCATGGCTCCTACTCATGGAGCATGACCAAGCTCAAAGTTTCTAAAAGGACAGGATGACTTGTGTTTTCTCAAATTGTAGCTTGAGGCATGCTTTCTGCTTTAATTTAAAATGCCCTTTTAAAGAAATATTTATTCTTACTTTTAGTCCAATATCATGTTATTCTCTAGACATATAAATATCTACTTTTGAAAACTTAAACCCACTTTTGTTTTAAATTTCAAAGAATATCCATAAAATAAACCAGCACGTAGCATGATCTTATTTTCATGGTTTCCTCCAGTGAAAAACATGTAACATTTGAGATTTGGATTTGAATACAGTTATATAATTGTCCACTAACGTGCAAAAATTTCAAGAAATTGGTATATGTCATCTTAGTAAAATGAATTGCTTTGATTAAATCCAAATATCTGAGTAAAATCAATTTTGACACTTTAGACTGTCTTTCTAGAGTTTTAAAAATTTGCTTAATATTAAAATAAAGTTGTATATCATGACCACTGCAAATTCTTCATTTGGATCTAGTTTAAAGAGATGCAAAAGAGATCCAGTAATATAGTCAGTAAAGAAAAACTTCCATAAGATTCTCATTATTAAGTAGTTCTGAAAACACTGGCAGAAAAGATGATTAAAAACAATGGCATATATCTATAAATTGAAAGAGAAATAGGTATCAATGATCTGCTTGCATATATTTCCTGTTAAGAAAATAACAAAAACCCAGTGTGTTTTAATAATAGTAGAAAAAGGTGTGTTTCATGTAGACCGGATAGAGCGCATTCATTCCAGACTGCCTTAGAACTGCAAATCTTCTGGCAAGACTTGTGGTTGTCTAGATTTGTGAGAAGATCAGTCCATCTCAAGAGATGCAAGACCTTTCTAAGCAGTTACAAGGCCTTCGCAACGGAGGATAAATGAAACAATGCTTCCATACAAGAAAGTATAAAAAGTTTATCTCAAAATGATTTTCCATGCAGTTGATGGAGATTCAAGGGAGAGGAGAAAGTCATTTTAAGGCTATTAATTCCCCTGGCACAACCACTAGGAGCTGCGTAAATCACTGAGCAGATTTCAGGAAATGGTTGTCGTGTGTCACTAACCGATTCCCCCTGCACATGGGCTCTGGGGTCATTGGGAAATATTTTGAGTAGGCTGCAATCAGTAGAAGTCTGTTGGGTCCATGGTAAAGAAATCTCAGTCACACTTGAAAGTGTGGGGAAATGAAACTTTGAATCTGGGTATGTTTTCTCTTTGCAATGACTCACATGGTGTACGTTTCTTTTTCTTCATTTCCCATTCTTACACCCCCCTTTTGTACTCCTTTATAAGTCAGCTTTATCATCTTTCTCTCTGTGAAATCAGGAGGCAAACCTTGGGGTTTCCATTAATCTCTGAAAAATGTGAAAGAAAAATTAGTGCATGCTTTGTATCTTTGTCAGTCTACTGGCATAAAATATTACATAATAGAATGTATCTTTCCCCATTTCACAGTTGGATTTTGACATATCCATAGTTAACTCATAAATCTTTATGGTGCTTAGAAAAAAATATTTAGTTCTGTTCCTTGCAGTAAGTGAGATAACAGAATACTCACTTTGTTTCCTGAAATATATTAATACATTGCCTTCCATGGCAAAAGAGACATTAGAGATTGATGCGATGAAAGATCTTGAAATGCAAGGTTGATTCTGGAATATCCGAGCATACAAGTTAAGGACAGAGGTCGCTAGAGGAGAGAGAGGTTCTTCAGAGTATGAGGAGGAAGTATAGTGACAGAAAACTGGTTGGAGTGAGATCATTTCTGTTTTGTAAACCAAGCAATGGTCACAGGCGCCATACAATGGGAGAGGCAAGGAACCAAATTCTCCTGAATGAAAACACCCTCATAAGCTCATTTCAGGGCCGGTTTTTCAAAGCTATGAGAACGTAAATGAATGTGATGACACAAAGTTAAATCATTCTTCGTTTAGCATCAGTAAGAATTTAGCACAGTCGAGAAATGGCCGGGAAGTACATGGCATCCTCAGCTTGTCTGACCCGCAACACTCTCTCAGTTACTTGAGTGAGAAATAAACTGTTTTGTGTTTGTATGTGCTTCTCTTACTCCATAAAAATCTTGACATATAACACCAAAGGTGGATCATGCTATCCTAATTATTATAAACTGTTGTCACCATACATCATGGTACCCTGTGAAGTTATGTGTTCACCAAGTTGAATGTTAGCCAATAGATTTGCACTTTGTTCCAGTCTCCTAGTTCCTTCCCTCCTTTGCCTACTGTTAAGCTCAGTTTCTTCTTGGGTCCCCTTGCAATGCCTTTTGAGACTATGGAAGACTCAGAATAAATTTTGCTAAAATCTGGAAACAGTTACACATTTTCCCATGCAAAATAAATAAAGAGGATAAGTGTGGTATAACAAATAGAGTATTTCAACAACAACAAAAAAATACCAAAAAGACAATTTTAAAAACACAATTATCTGCAGTGCATCTGTTTGAATACCCTTGCTACCATTTTTCTCTTTAAATTTTGACTTCCCCTTCTGGTGGCCCAGTTTTATTGGGCTTTGTACAACTACTGCTGGCCAAAAATAAATCAGGTCCCAAATGACAATGGAAAGTTTTTATATGGGACTATTATGTTTCTGAGGCTTTCTTGCTTTTTAATGAATATAAAGATGGATAGGCTTATTGCTGAGGCAAGAACTTTATAACTATTTCATTTATTTTGTATCCCACCTTCTTTAAGATGTCTGTTTCATTTGTGGCAGTTTGGAAACAATATATGTTGATGCCCTGTGTAACAACAGAGCCCAAAAAATGTAAACAGCATCAACACATTTGTCCCTGAAGAATTGCTTTGAAAAATGTACTCTGAGGAAAATCACATTTGCATAAATGTAGTAAGCACAGCTCAGCCTTCATGCAAAGTCACCAAATTTTGGTGTCATTCCTTACAGCAGTTGCCCTGCTTTCTTCTACATAGGTGACTGGAAAGGCAAAGGTGATTATTTGGAGAGATATTTTAGTAGACAAATGAGGGTATATAAAATATCTGCTTTTGCCCAGATATTATTGTTCAATGTTTGATGAACACAAAGCAGTCTCAGAACACTGATACTATTTATCAAAAATCGTGGTACACAAGGGAGGCTTTGAAACCAGGCTATTGGAAAGAAGGGTAAAATCTGGAACACATCTGACAGGGAGCCACCCTGTCATGTATTCACATCCATCCTCACAGATACAAAGTTACAACTGTTAGACGAATGTTCAAATAACTGTCATCACAATCATTTTGGTGATTCTTTTATTTTCTAACCAATGGGTCTTTTAAGATTGGTGGAGTTTACCACAATAATTTAAACTGAAGAACAAGAATAGAGTTTGAACTCAGTATCATTGTAGATGTGTACATTCTGACTAAACAGTAGCCTAGTTTTAGCCAGTGACTGGGGATGTAATTTGGAAGACTTACATTTATATAGAGGAGTCAACAATAATATAATTTAGACCTTGGGGCAAGTATCAGGAATGGTACTAAGGGAAAATCAATTGAAATTCAGAGCAAGTTTCTTATCTTGAGAGTCAGTGTAAACCTGAGAAAGAAAAGAGATAAAACAAAGGGATGCTGGAAATCAGATGCAAATGTCATCTGTACATCAGGTGCTTCTGGATGCTCTGTGCATCCCTGCTCTCAATAATCTTCCATGGCTGACTTTTGTGAGCATGTGGATTGCCTGACTTAGGCTCGGGATGTACCAGTCTAACATTGTGAGTGGATGTCTCCACTATGTGCAACTGGAAAGAAAGAAGGAAAGAAAGAAAGAAAGAAAGAAAGAAGGAAAGAAAGAAAGAAAGAAAGAAAGAAAGAAAGAAAGAAAGAAAGAAAGCCATGAATATTAGTATAAGATGAAATAGATACCAAGAAATCTTGTGAAAACCTAAAATGTAAAGTTCTTCTCTTGCTGAGGAAAAGATACAGGTTTATTTCTAATGTTGCTCTGCAACAGAAATAATAATAATAATAATGACAATAATAACTACTAGGATATTACTGATTACCATAAGACAATCAATGCATTGCCTTATAGTGTTTATATTTAGACTGAGTTAAATTGCTTTGCAAAGGAAAAAAAATTAGAGTTGATGTAATTTTCTCTCATAATGATTATGTGTTAGAGACAGAATGTAAATGCCAAGCTATTTTCAAGTTTCTACTTTAAAAAATAATGAAATATCTTCTCCTCAATTTCAGGAGGGCACAATAGGATGGTCCCTCAAGAGTTCCAATCTGTATGGAATCATAGCTTGAGGGGTGGAAAAGCCACGAGATTGTGTCTGGTCTAATTTTGCCATTGCAACTTATGGAAGGACCAACGTGAAGAGACTCTCACCAAGTCAAATATCTCTTTGACCAAAGCAAGAATTCACTTGTGTCTTGATTCTTTCTCAAGTACTTACCCACATGCCCACTGTTTGAATCCTTATCATAATCACTGTCCAATCCTTCCCATTCTCCGCATATGGGCTGAGTGCTGTGTCAACATCAAGCCCTGAAACAACTAGTAAAAGAAAAAACACCTCCACGCCTTAGCTCACAGCATTCTCTGCTGCATTGATTTTTCTAGGAGATTTATGGCATTGACCTGATCTCAATGAAGAAACTAAATCCAATTCGCTAAGGAATTACAAGGCTGCCCAATCAATAATCTATTTATCTCCTTCACTTTGCCATCCTTAGACACTCCAAACTTGTCATGGGAAATTGAAAGCATTTTAAAACTATAATTATACAGCCCCAAGAAAGGTCTTCCACATTTCTGAAGATTTTCAATCACCTTTGAGGAAATACACCTTGGTACGGGTAATAAAAATCACACTCTGGTCCCTAGCCAAGTGCTTAGCCTGAGTTCATTAATAGAAATACAGCATCAAGATAAAAGAACTCCATAGCCATAGAAATTTCCATGAGATGATATTGAGCTTGGGTCTTAGAGCCTACTTTTAGACCTAACTCAAATCAAATGTATCCAAAGGAAAACAAGGAAAATGGTGAAGAAAATAAGGTTTTAAAAAGAAAAGGACAGGGGCCTGGCGGGATGGCTCAGTGGTCTAAAGCGCCTGCTTGGGGAAGCTTGGGAGGCTTCAGGGACAACGGTTCTATCCCCTGGACCACATGCTGCTCCAGCCCTGCCCTCGGGGTGGGCTGAGCCGGCCATAAAAATGAGTGAATAAACAAACAAAGGTTCTGAAACAAGAATAAAAATAATAAATAAAATAAAAAATTATTAAAAAGAAAAGGACAAATGTTAATTTTCTTCTGGTGTAAAAAGAAAAAATAAAACCATAGGAACTTGAGAGAAAATCTTAATCAAAAACAGATACAGGCAGAGAGCTATCTTATGTAGGTCTACATATCAAACATAGAACACACACAGAGGAATCAACTAGGAGATATTTTTTTGCTATGGAAAAAAAAATCATTCTTAAGATTGTAACTCTGATAAAATGAAACATTCTTTTCCTGGAAGTAGTTAGCTGTATTACGCAGGGAAAAAAAAAATTAAGCTAATCAGAACTGGACTCTGAGTTGAAATGGACAGCAGACTCTTAAGAGCACACAGAACATGTCAGGGGCCACACTGCACAGTGGGGAGGCCTCTGGGCCTCAGGCCCTTCTCTATTACCTCTTTTACGTTAAACCACTTACCCTTGCTCTCTTCTTCCTGAGACTTTCTGGCTGCATTCTGTTGTTCAGAACCTAATTTCTGGTCTCACCTTCTTTCATCTTTGAAACCCCCTGCTTCAAGTTCTTTAACACGTGGTTCTAGCTTCTTCCCTGGTTTCTATCTATGTGTCATCTGTGTGTCTGTGTGTCTGTCTGTGTGCCTGTCTGTGTGTCTGTCTGTGTGTCTATCTGTCTGTCTGTATTTGGTACAGGGTCTCTGCACTATGCATCTCATACTCACGGTGACCCTCCTGTTTTCAGCCTCCCCAGCACTGGGATTACAGATGAGCTCCACCATGCCCAGACTTCCTCCCCTTCTTTTACATGCGTGGATATACAGTCGTGCAGAGCTATGCTACGCAGCATGGAATAACAATGTTTGTGTTCTCGTAAGCAATGATACAAACTTTTTCAGCTAAACCAAATTAAATGGTTAAGACAAATAAACAAAAATGCTATTATGAACTATTATATTTATGCCATGTGGATTCTAACTTCACTGTACTTTGCCCATTCTCTTTGTACAATATTTCTTGGCATTCTTATCATTTTCTTGACTTATAACAATGCATTTTTTATAACAATGCATTTTTTATTTTAAAGAGGAAAAATAAACAAAAAGAGGTAACAAGAACAAAGACCAAAAAAATAGTACCATAAGACATTGAATGTGGTACAGAATTTCAAAACAGGAAATTAACAATGATTGTTGTAGCACCTGTTGTATCATCTGTATTGCCTTATGAATTAGACTAAAACTGACATAGATCAACAAGGTCTTTTACTTGAAACTTTTTACTATATCACCTATATGTTGCTTGATTTCTTTTTCCTGTTCAAATGTTACTGTTTCTTTTTGATGTATCTATTCCTTGAATACATTCCTTGAAAATCTCTCATAGTCTACTGTCCCTTGTGTCTGAATAGGAAAGGTTTATCATGTACACAATGTGGCAAATGTTCTGATCACAGCCTCCTATTTTCCTGACAATTTTTGCTCTGTTTACTTCACCATTGCATTCTAACCAAACAATATAACATTTATCGCCAAATTTCTTCCGGAACGTCTTTGAAACACCATTGCCTTCTGGACCTTTATTTCCTACATCATGGTTCTCTCATCTAGTTTTCATATAATTATGCGTTTCTGCATGTCCTGCTAGAAAATAGAGCAGGGAGTCTCAGATTTGAGCACATATTTCAGAAAAATCCTAGATATTCTGATTCAGGAGATCTGAAGTTGGGACCAAGAATTTGCATTTTTTAATGCATTTCAAATGGATGACAAATTGCTGTTTTGGAGATTATACTTTAACTTTTTTTAAATGTATTTGGTACAAGGTCTCACTAGGCAGCTTGGACTTCTAGTGATCCCTCTGTATTCAGCCACTCTAGCTCTAGGATAACAGGCTTGTGTGTCACCACACTGGGTCTTGGTGGCTAGCTCACCCCACCTGGGGGTGGGGCCAGTGCAGCGAGGGACTGAACCTTGGTTCTTGCACTTACCTATGCAGGAGCTTGGTTTTCTGAGCTATCTCACTGGCCAGATCACACTTTAAACTGGTTTAGGGCCGGTGGACAGCTCAGCAGTCTAGAGGACCTACTTAGGCAACCTTAAGGACCACGGTTCAATCCCTGGCACCACATACTGTGCCATCCCCACCCCCAGGGCAGGCTGAGATGGCTATAAATAAATAAATAAATAAATAAATAAATAACCTACTCTAAAGTATAGATGCTTGTTAAGAAAAGCCTATGACATCTGTCACAGATATTAGTTTGGTTGCAATATACAGTTGATGTATGTTAGTGGCATTTTGAGAGATACAGATTCTGTGGGGGAGATATGTTCTATATTTCTCAGGAACTTCAGCAAAATCTTATTCTTAGTATATGCTGATAGCAACCTCCCCTGATTTGTTGCAATGAAAATGTAGCACTTTGGCAAATGCTGAAAACATCTTGCACTGGGGGAGACAAAGGTATCTGATTTTGTCACTGGTTCTCACTGGTCCAGAGAATTATCTAAATAAAGGTTAATATTGAAACAAAATAGGGTCACGGAGATAGCTCAGCACTATAAGTGACTGCCTGGCAACCACAAGGTCCTGAATTTGATCCCTGGTACCCAACCATCCATCAATAAATAAAATATGGGTCTGCCATGTCGGCCCTGCCCCCAGGGCCCACTGAGATGGCGGTTATGGCCTGGTGATGTGCACCTGTAATCCCAGCTCCTGCGAGGCTGTCAATAGGTGGATCACTGAGTCTGATCTAGTAGTGACACCCTGTAGACCCTACAGACTCTTCCCTAAAATACATAATGATAATAATGATAATGATAAATGAATAAATAAGATAAAATAATTAAATATATTTAAAGTAAATATCCATGTTTGTTCACTACTACATAGGGCTCTTATAGAACATAGTTTAAACGTATAGGGTTTTCTACATTGCTAAAACAACTATTAGAACTTGCAGTCCTACAGTCATGTGAACCAATTCATGGTAGAGAAACCTGAGCTAAAGCCTTCCCACTAATGTTCTTTCTAAAAGTGAGCACAACCTGCTGCTCTGAGAACAATTAACATATTTCCTGGCCTCAGATATCACATTAATAGTACAGATTTAGGGTCCCAAAGGAAGATCTGTAAAGGAGCGATAGCCTGGTATTGTAATGCATAGTAATTCCATCCCACCAGAAAAGAGAACTGTGTATGTTTCTTAAAATCTGAAGGATATTTATTTCCTTTCTATGAGAAGAATAAAAATCTTGGGGCCTGGAAGATGGTTCAGCAGTCTAAAGTGCCTAATTACACAAGCTTAGGCAAAACATAGGAACCTCAGTTTGACCCCCAGCACCACATGCCAAGTCGGTCCTACACTCAAGGTGAGCTGGGCTGCCCCCCAAAATAGAATAAAAAAAACTGATATACAGAAAGATGGTAAATGTCTCTTTCCTTGGTTTCCCCTTGGCTGTCATGTAGAGAACAGGTACTTTGATGTACAAATAAATGAATGAACAAAACTGGAAAACTATGAAGAGGTAAAGGGATGTGTGACTCTCTCTGGGGGTGGGCACACAAGGAAAGGCTCTGTTTAATTCGTCCTTTGCAAATTTTTTCCATGTCAACATACTCTAAAGGAAAAAGACAATATGTTCTTAGCAACCTGTCTAAGTAAATGGAATTCTATGTCCTTCATCATTTAATTATCACCCCTGTGAGGCAAGAGATTCTTTTTTTATTTTAAATATATAGCAGAGCTTAGGTACATTAAAGCTCTTGGCTAAGAACATATGGTAAATAATGTTGCTAGGTTTAACCTTTCTCTATAGCTGGTTTCCAGGGCTGGACAAAATGATCAGTGAATGAAAGCACTTGCAAAGCAGGCCCAGGGCCCCCAGAGTTTGGTCCCCCATCCTGCCGTGCTGGCCCCATCCTTGGGCCATACTGAGGAGGCAACTGTGACTGGGCACGGTGATGCGTGCCTGTAATCCCAGATCCTGGGAGGCTGTGAACAGGTGGATTACTATGAGTCCAATATAGTAATGAGACCTGAACACCCTGTAGACCCTATCCTGAGATAAATGAATAAATTAACTAATTAATTAGTTTGGCTTCTGGGATCTATTTTGAAGTTTGTCTTTCTCTACAATCTATGAATTTTCTAATCCATTTTCTCCCTCACACTACAAATTTCTGATGAATTTTTCCACATTGATTTTTTCTAGTCCAAACATGCTATGTCATGCTCTTTTCTTTTCTTTTCTTTTCTTTTCTTTTCTTTTCTTTTCTTTTCTTTTCTTTTCTTTCTTTCCTTCTTTCTTTCTTTCTCCCTCTCTTTCTCTCTCTCTCTTTCTTTCTTTCTATTTTCCTTGCTTTCCTTCTTTCTTGCTATATCATTTTTTCTTATTTCCTTTTCACTTCCTCTTTTTTCCTTTTTATGCAGGGTCCTCAGCTACACGGTATTTTAATTTTACAAACAGGAGAAAACATTCTGGAGAACTGACAAATAGCTATTGGAAAAAGCGCCTACCTCACTCTTCATGCTATTCACTGCACTTCATCTTGACTTTTTCATGCAATAATACTTGCCACAGGGGTCTGCTCTCAAGGCTGCTATTATATGCATCACACATCCGAAATAGACTATTCTGGAAAAGATCATTAATGTATTGTAGCACATTTGAAGCTCAATAGAAAAATAGCAATCCATAATATTCCACATGATCTCAGATCTGCTCCTTTGTATATTTTCCATGCTAGAATCCCGACGCATTACGTAGCCAGCTTAGATCACATAGTCCACATATTACAACTTCGATGTGGAAGAAAGCCTAATCTTCCCCTTAAAATTAAACTGCAACGGTTATTGATCATTCAGACCTATTGTGGTTTTCCTAGGTAAAGGTATTGTTGTTTCCCTGAAAATTGAAGAAAATTTTCACAAACATTAGCACACAATTCATCCCCACTTAATACAATAGTTCTATTCCTATAGTACCAAGTACCACGTCTTCATCCTTTTCATTTGTGAGAACAGAAATTCCACTCATTTCTCTGGTCTCAGGTTTTACAACATTGAAGATGAGAATGAAAGAAATTTTAGACATGGCTCTAATTTGTTCATGGTTGTATTTAATAGATTCCTAACTTCCTTTTTTTTTTTTTGTCTTTTTGAGACAGGGTCTCACTATGCAGCTGGGCTGGCCTTGAGCTCACTTTTGTAGCCCATGCTGGTCTTGAACTCGCACTGATCCTCCTGCCTCAACCTCCCAAGTGCTGGGATTACAGGTGTGCCACACCACGCCCGGCCTTACATTCAGAAAACTACTATACATGCAATAATTTGAAATTTTTTCATATGTTTTTTTCAGGATTTTTATAGCTTTATGTCTTAAATTTATGTCTTTATGAGAATTAGCTTTATACATAGAGCACATTAAGTGTTCAGTTTCATTCATTTTCTTGATTATTACTGAGCTGAATATGATTTGAAATTAAGAGTTCTGAGGCCTTCCAAGTTTATTAATATTTCTCAAAATTATTTTGACATTCATTCTCCTTAAATATAGGATACTTTTCCATTTATTTGTGCTCTACTATGCTCTTTTAGGAATGCATAACGTGCACATCCTTTACTTTCTATGTAACCTTATTTCTAAATATTTTACTCTTGTGTATATTACCCTAAATGAGGGTATTTCCTGTGTCTTCTGTGTTGCTTTTGTTTCTGGCAGCTTTGCCGAAATTGCTTATTAATTTTAACACTTGCATAGAATTTTCAGGATTTGCTACATGGTAGAAAGTTAGTAGGTTCAGGAAAGTTTTAATTTAAGAAAACATTGTATCTGCCTTGAAGGAGGTTATGAATTTGGGAACGTGATTTTTATTCTATTTTTTTTATTTGTGCACATCTGCAGTGCTGAATGGTCATGTGATTATGCTCCTCAGTGGCAACTTGCACGTGAACATGACACACCCTACTCTTCTTCATCTTCTTCTCCTCTCCTTTCTCCTCTCCACTTCATCCTCTCCTTCCACTCCCATCATCAAAACTTCTTGAAACACTTCAGACTATATAAGTCACTTATTGCTTTCTAGTTCATTCAAAAATAATTGGTTAACCTCAAAGACTTTGCAGTCACATGCAAAAAGACCAATGACATCACTTGAATGCTTGTAATTAAGCTTACACTTTCTGTCTTTTTTTTTTTTTTTTGATGGTGAGACCAGGATTCGAACTCATGACCTTGTACTTGCCAGGCAGGCACTAGTGCCACAGGGCTATTTCTCCAGCTCCTTATACTTTCTAGTATCTGAGCCTCTTCACAAGTTACTCTTTATGTATATGATTCCCCTTGAAAAATTATATTTCTTGACTAAATCCTATTCACTTTATTTCCACAGATATGATTAGTTTATATTTAAAAGTTAATGTATAATTTTAATATTTTTATTATCCCCAGTTTGTGCTTTAGAGGGTATTTTTTTTTCCGGTTTGTCTCAGGCTGCCTTCATGGACTATCTGGTGTAGGATGTGGAGCCGGTAATCGAACCGTGGTCCTGTGCGCAGCACTGTGTTTGCCCATGCAGGTGCTTAAACACCAAAGCTAACACACAAGCTCCCATCCCCAGTTTGTGCTTTAGAAGCTGCTGTACAAACTGTACTATTAATGTAGACTCATGAGGCCTTCAAACTAATATTATTTTTCCTCTCTTCATAGATACTGTGGGAGTTGGTCAGGGGCCTGCCTGATCAGTACAAGGTCCTCAGTTTGATTTCCAGTACAAAAACTTCATTGTTAATAGATATTCTTTTGTGTACAGATGTGTGTGTGTGTGTGTACGGATGTGTGTGTCTGTGCGTGTGTGTGCGTGTGTGTGTGTGTGTGTGTGTGTGTGTGTGTGTGCACGCCCACACATGTGGTGCTTGATCTTGATCCCAGAGTCCCAAGCCTTCACACTGAGCTACATCTACAGCCCTTTAGATTTCATGACAGCATTTCAATACTCACTCAAGACGGAGTTAGAACTTGTGCCCCTCCATCAAACTCTTGGTAGTAATGCTTCCAGGTGGTGAGTGAACAAGAAAATCATAAAGTATGGTCTGTTGTAGAAGTTTCTGGAAAAAATAAAATCCCTACTGCTAAAAATAAACAGATGAAAAAGCATTTTTTGGAGGAGGAGGCAGGACCGGGGTTGGAACTCAAGACCTTGGACTTGCCAGGCAGGCACTTGTGCCACAGAACTATCTCCCTGGCCCCAAAGAGCGTTTCTTTTAGTTGTTTAGATGTGGCTGGGTAGCAGATTAGCCAAAATACCACAAATCACTTGAAATCATGAGGAGGACATTATATAGCTACTTTAACTAATTAATTAATCATGGATCAGACTTATAATGATTCTCCTGTCTCAGCCTCCCTAGCACTGGGATTACAGGAGTGCACCCCTATGCCTGGTTTCAGTGGCTTACATGGCATGCCCAGGCTTCAGCGGCCAGCAGGGCATATCATGACAGGGATTACACCTGGGCCCTTGTGCTTTCCAGACAGATGCTTAGACCACCTATTATCTCCCCAGCCTCAGGGAGGATTTTTTGACAGCAAATTTGATGCTGAAACTGGCAAGTTCAAGGATGTTAAATAACTTTCTCCCTGATAAATGTGCTTGAGATGTTAAAATGACTGATCTAATCCTATCCTAAAAATTATTTGTATGTGGAAAATATGCTTTAATTGATTTTTCAATTGAGTCTTTGGTTACTTATTGTTGATTTCATTCTGTATGTGAAATACTTGTCACATATATTTATGCCTTGTATTGTTATAATGATCCAAATCTAGCTCTAATTCTAGGTCTGTTTCAAAAAGCTTTTATACCTCCACATTCTTCCATAAGAATTCATCCTTTAATATATCATTCATACTAAAAAAAAAAAAAAATCCTGTGCCTTAAGGTCTGGTGATAAAGCACTATCTGTTGTGGCTATCTGCCGACTTTCTTAATTGCCTTCAAATCTATCCTTCACTTTGCTTTTTGATACTTGAGGTGAGCTCCATGGACATTTCTCCTCTGCTCCCTAATTTATTAAAGTTCTCATTGTCCATATTTATTATCGAGTAACTTTTATGTTAAACCTGCCCTCCTGTAGTGATTTGTGGGTCTTTATTTCCCATCATTCTCCTGGGTGCAATGTGGGCTGAGACCAGCACCATGACTGCCCAGAAGGTCTACCTTGGGTGCTTTGGGTTAGATGATGAAAAAGCACACATGGTCTTTACCCCGTGAATCAACAGTCAAACTATATTTTCATTGAATTTATCAATATTATGATGTCTTATTTCAGGAGTTAGAATAGTATTAAAAGCAGCTAAGTTTCAGCTCTAATGCAGTTTTTTAATATAAATATAGACCTAACTATATGCTTTAAAGGTGAGAATAATACAGGACAAGATCCGATAGGTATAATAAAATTACCTTTGGGAAGAATGTTGAAGAAGGCACTTCTGAGAATGCAGACATATATCTCTTTAGAAGAGACACTGTCATTGAGGTTTATAAAATAGGAGGCATTTAGTCAAATAAGGGGAAGGAATGTATTAAATAAAGCAAAGATGGTGTTCAAACACGCCACAAAGGGAATGTTTTATGTTTCCCAAGATTAAAAGCAAATGGGTATAGGGAATAGTGTCACGAGATAGAGTTAGAACAGTGGGAAGATTGTACTCAAAGCAGTCCATGGCAGACCGTGATAAGTGGGGTGATTATTCTAAATGCAGAGGGAAAGCGCTGAAAGTTTTGAAAGAAGTCACATAATGAAAACTGATAAAGCCTTTTTAATCACCAGTTACTTCTACAGAAAATGGATTGAAAGAGATAAGAACCCAAAAAGTAGAAATCTGTTAGAGGTTGTGCAAAGCAGCCTTGGAGACTGTAGACAGAGGGCAGGGGAAGATAGTTAATGGACATGTGGGATAAGTGCAGGTATATCATAAAGACACACACAGGAGCACAAACGTGATGCAGGCTGACTAAGGACTCAGGCAATAGGATGACGATTAGCCTCAGACAGAGGTCGTTAGAAAGATTGAGAGCAGCTTGTTCTGTTGCTATGGAGGAAGTCAGGCTCTACACCCCAAGGAGATGCAAGCAGGCTTTGCTCTGTGCTTTTCCTCTGCAATCACCGGGCTCCCTACAGGAGAGATGCTACTTAATATAACTGCTCTTCCCTTACTCACGATTGTTTGTGGTTCTGATTAAACAGCTGCCTAGCAGGAGGAAGGACTTTCTGGGAAAAAGCGGTGAGGTTTGCCATTTCCCAGAAAAACCAGGCAATCATTAGGCCTGACTAATAGTAGTTGATGAGTTAATTGTCCTCCCTCACAGGCCTTATCCAAGAGATAGAAGTAAACACTGCCAGGGGGTTGCAGGAAAATATACTGTGCTCTGCTCTCGCCCTCCCAGGTCAACAAGAGAAGTGTAATTTACTGTCCTTTTTCAGGGTGAATTTGCAGGTCTAGGTCAGAAAGTTCAAGATGGTGAGGAGAGTGATTTCAAAACAAATGAAAAGCTGTAGTTTTTCTCTCCACATGGTACAAGTGCACCTTGGCTAAAATTACTGCTGCCTTGTCATTTAAGCTCCAGGCTGTCCCCATCATGTGCACATCTGGTAGCTGGCATCTACCACACAGAGCTGGAGCACAGGGCCCTGATCCATTTGGTTGACCCACTTAGCTGAGCCTGGCTTCTGACGCCCCCTTTTGGTGAACAGACATGGCATTCTCTGCAGGGTGCCCAAGTGCCTGTAATCCTGCATTGGAAAATTGGTTAAATAATATTTGGTTTCTGGATCTAATAATAATATTTGCATACACTGGGCCTAAACAAAGATTTTGCTCTGATGTTTCTTTCACGTGTAAAGGAAACTTGAATGCGCAGTCTTTGTGAATGTCACTTTTGTCGCACGCTGTGCCCATCAACAGCATCTTACATCAATGTGTCATGAATTCTCATTAATCACAGGTACATTTTCAGGGGCTTGTGGTTTAGCTCAGTTGTTTAAGCGCCTGCTTGGGTAAACCCACTCAGGCGCAGGGGACTGCAGTTCAATTCCCAGCTCCATAGGCCTTACCAGAACTGCCCTTAAGGCAGCCTTAGCTAGAAAAAAGAAAGAAAAAGAAAAAAAGAAGGAAAGAAGAAAAGAAGAAAGAAAGAAAGAAAGACAGAAAGAAAGAAAGAAAGAAAGAAAGAAAGAAAGAAAGAAAGAAAGAAAGAAAGAAAGAACATCCTTCTCAGAGGTGTTTCCAATCCTACAAGAGTACAATTTTCATTTTTAATCTGATAATCATGGTTAAGTTAGGGCTAAATTTTACCTTTTCATTATTTTTCAATTTCAAATAAAAAAAACAGAATGAAGGGAACGATAGAAATTAACATTGCACAATGTACTTCTCATGCTACAGCTGAAATTAACATCCAGTTCTCCAGAGTTCCCGAATAGGACTACTTTTTCACTGTAAGTCAGTGTATGTTGACAGCGGGGCCGGAGAGATAGCTCTGTGGCAAAAGCAACAGCCTGGCAAGTGCAAGGTCATGAATTCGAACTTTGGTCCTGAAAAAAAAAATTAAAGTCATTGTATGTTGATAAAAGAGAATCTTGGGCTGGTGAGATAGCTCAGTGTATTAAGTGCCTGCTTATGCAACCAGAGGGACTGGGTTCGATCGGTGGAAGCACAGGCCCTGCTAGCCATGTCCCAGAGCACACTAACCAGCGACCAAGTCCGGGACTTGGTCGTAATGTCAGTGCTGGAGAGGCTGAAAACTGGAAAATCACTATGGGTCCGAGCTACTTAGTGAGACCCTGCACCAAATACGAAAGAAAAAAAGAAAGAAAGAAAGAAAAAAAGAAAGATCTTTTTAGACTATTTTGTATGCTCCAAATCTAAAGCCACACTGCTGATCATCATGACTTTTGGTTAGTATTCATTTATTAGTTGTTTTTCTTTTCTTTCCTTTTCTTTTCCTTTCTTTTCTTTTCTTTTCTTTATTTCTTTTCTTTAACATAGTGGTGGATATCCTTCATGATAGATAGAATCTCAAAATGAGAAAGAATTTCTCTAATTTTCTTCCTATGGAATTATAATCTGAATCCAGGAGCAAACAAGTTTTAAGATAGTTGAGAGTTGACAGCTACTTTAAAGGAAACTTGAGCGTAGACATAGACTATTTGGGCTCAGGGGGGCATTAGAATAATATAGCTCCCTGCTGTGCTCTGTAGAGAAATCCTCAGAAACTTGGTCACAACTGAACAATCGTCAGGTGTCAGATCCAGTCCAGACCAACACACACGAAAACAAATAAAATGAAAAGCCACAAATAAAATGAAAATCCACTGTGTCCTCTTGCCTTTTATCATATATAGGAAATAAAATAGACAAATATAGTCACCACTTAAAGACATCAATTGCATGTAAATCACAGTTAAAGTCATACCTCACTCATGCCTGCCATCTTCTTCCAGACATAAGAAAACATCTTAACTTTTCTCTTGCGCAATAGTGCCCATTATTTTGGACTATGAACAGCAAGCAGAAGTGATGCTTGGCAGAGCACAGAAATCACACCAAGGCACTTCAAGCTCCCTTTTGCTCAGGCAACAGTGATTCCCAGGACCTCTTCCTGTTGCAGTGGTGAAGTGTCAAGGCTGAACTCTCTGCCACCACTAACAATTCCTTCTCAGGGAACTTCCTTAGAGATTGCTGACCAATGGCCTTTGTAAAGATGCTGATATATCAGCGTTTGTTAATTATTGTAGCATCAAGTTATCCTGTTTTAATTAACATAGACAAATCTTGTTTGGGTATATTTTCTTTCTACTCTATTAAAATAGACCATTAGTTCTGCCAACAAAGCTACTACAACATAGCCACCCTTCAGCCTCCTTTTCCTTTAATGTAAAAGAGCTACCTAGTGTCAGCTACTTACCACAACTGTTGCAAGAAAAAATTGAAAAAAACATATATATATATATATATATATATATATATATATATATATTTATATATATATGTATATACATACATATACATATATATGTTAAGTTCATAAGACATCATAACATTCTCATCAAGCTTTTCTTTTACTCTCATTCTTTTTCCTGTTGAGTTAATGATGTCTACCTCTGAACACAATACATCTTGGTTATGGAAGAGGATTCTAGGGCAGACATGCCCATATACATCTGGGGACTTGTTTGATATCATGACAGACTGTTTTAGTCTGGGTATGATCTCTCTGAACAAAAGAAAGTACATTGCTGGTTAGGTCACTACTACCTCCACAGCTCTAAAACTTTCTGTTATATTCATATAAAATGATTTCAGGATAGAAGCTACTTTTATTCCAGGTTCTTTTCAGACATGTTTTAACTTCCATGTGAACAAACTGTCCAACCTAAGTGTTTCATAAAATTAAAACTTTTATTTGAGGTGAGTTCTATAAACATTGTAAACCAGCTTCTATTCTGAAATAATTTTACCATCAAATTTGTCTCTTGCAGTGATGTGATGAATTTTCAAATAACAGATTATTTTGAAAAGTTTTGTTCATATTCTTCTTTTATAGCTAAATTATACATTAAGTGTATGTGGTTTTTTTGTCTCAAGGTGGACATTTCTGTCATTTCACATTGTATCTTACTGAGATTTCATATATAAATTATAAAATTTTCCCTAAAAATCAGAAAATGCTAAATTATTATAGTGGAGGATTATCATAGCTCATGTGCTGCTAAAGATTGCTTTCAAGACATTTAAGGCCCATATGAGAAAAACAGAAAAATCTTAGTTTATTGTGAAATGCAAAAAAAATACTTTGGACTCTGTAGAATTTATTAGAGTACAGTACTAATTGCTTTTGTCTTCATTTGAGAGGAGCTTCCACATTCAAATCAAGTACAGATATCTGCAAGTCAGTTAAGCCAACAGAGTTCAAGCTTTGGCCATGATTTCTACTCTTTTTTAAAAAATTACTTTGTTATGGTTTATATCTAGTTGTCCCCCCAAAGCCTCATGTAGTCATTAGACGGGGACTTCTATAGATTGAGACTTGACTCATGAGTCACTTGGATTATGTGTTTTAGTAGTGAAGGGATTATAGGTCTGAGTAGGGCTGGGACTATGCGTGTGGTATAGGGTGGATATCCTAAGGTAGAGAGCCTGAATGTAATATAAAGAGTGACAGAGAGAAAGACTCAAGCTGTTGCTCTGCTGCTGTGTTTGGCCAGCTGCCTCTGTCGTTACTGTTGCTGTTCTGCCACCATGAACTGGATGCTTTCTATCCTATTCCACTCAGCCTTGGGGCAGCTGAATATGGACTGAAACCTCCATGAACTGTGAGCTAAATAAACCTTTCCTTCCTTCATTTTGAGTGTTGGGTATTTGTCCCAGAAACTAGTAAAAAGTAACTAAGACAGAATTTGGTACCGAGAGTGGGGTCGTTGCTGTGACTAACCTGACCATGTGGATTACAAGCTTTTGGGAATGGCTTACAGGAAGAGATAGGAAAGTTTCGGAGATGTCGGCTACAAGCGAAGCACTGGAACAGCTTTGGCTGTTCTGTTTCAGAGATTCTGGTTAGAGCTTAGATCAGAAAACTTATAAAAGGCCTGCCTGTAAAGACCAGGCTGAGGAGGTTTCTGCTGGAAAAAAGGACAGCATTGGTTATTGGACTCCAGATGGTTTGTGCTATGGATTGGCTGAAAGTCTATCAGAATTTTGCTCATATCCACAGAGTTTGACTAAGACTGAGATTAAGCATGACAGACAGACTAATTAACCTTTCAAGCAATATTTTGAAGCAGCCATGTATTGGGGTGGTGGCATGGTTCCTGACCCAAAGTTATACTACAATGCTACCATGATAAAATCATCATGGTATTGGCAATAATACTAATAAATAAATAAATAAACTTGAGGATCAATGGGCTAGATTAGAAGATGCAGAAGCAAATACAAACATACTCAGCCATCTTATTTTTGGCAAAGGGACCAAACATATTTACTGGAAGAAAGATAGCTTCTTTAACAAATGGTACTGGAAAAACTGGCTCTCCACATGCCAAAAACTAAAACTTGACCCAGGTCTATTTCTATGCTCTAAACTAAAGTCAAAATGAATTAAAGATCTAATTTTTAAAAGAGAAACACTAAATCTCCTGCATTATTTCTACTCTTATCCTTTATGTTTTCCTTAAAGCATCCATGTGAATTTTGTACACTAGAGCTCAAACCCAAGGAGGAGAAGGGCTTTCTTTTCATCTCTGTGTTCTCTAAGGTTTAATTACAAATGTCAAACAAAACTGATTTGGGTTAAACTGGCAATTCCTTATGATTGGTAATCTTTAGGAAGTGAGACATTTGATTTAAACAAATTAAAAAATAATCTCTTCAAGCCAAAGAAACAATTGTCTCAGAATATTGATCCCACTTAAAAAAGCATAGCAATTATCCTTAGTTGCAATCAAACTGCCCCCTCATCCTTTCTGCTTTTTATATCTGAGGTCTGATGAGCAAGCAGTCTCAAACCTGAATTCAAAATTGAAGAGATTTGGAGGAATTAGTCCAAGTTTTGTCACTGAAAGAATCCAGTTTTCTAAGACCATTTTAATGCTCTAAGGGTTGCATGACCTGTAAATATCCACATTAAAATGTTCTTTATGGAAATTTGTCCTCAGACACAGTTATGAGTTTAGGACCTTAAGTAACATCAGTAAGGGATGTTGGACTTGAACATGGTACCTCATAACAGTGATAACAATAGTGATCAGTATTTATCCCTATTGATAGACTGATAACCAGAGCCAAACACTGTTGCCAAGTGCTTTGCCTGTATTATCTCATTTAACCCACAGTGGCTTTTGAGGAAGGTAAATAAAAGACAATTCCTCTTAAAATGAGGACATTGAGGTTTAGAGAGGCTAAATGATTTGTCTTTAGGAAAATGATCTCATAAATCTGTTAGTGTACCTGTAGCATATCACAGCTTCAGAGCCCTATTTTTGATTAAAAGAGTGTTCCTTTGACAATGCACAGTAGTGTATGACCATTTCTCTCTTCCCAAATAAACTGTCCATGGAGAGCTGCTGAGACACATTGATGAAAATTATTTGTGTCATGTTGTGACTTCACAGGAAACTTAGAGTGACATGTCTTTAGGTTATCATAACATTTTTCTTCCTAGAGTCCTGGAATATTGCAACTTTAGTATTATTACATATTACATCATAATAATATTTTTAATGTTTAATAGCTAAACTCAAGCACAGTACACTTGATTGTCCCATCAGTGATCTAATTCATTTGCATAGTAGAAATCCTCAAACCTAAGACTTTAGTCTGCTCTTCATTAAACGGACTGTAAAGGGAAAGTTAACTTCTATATGGATGCTTAATTACTTGTTTGTGAAATGGAATAATGATATCCCCTATATCAGAAGTTTACTTTAAGGATTGAATGAGATATTATAACTTGTTACAAAAGCTTCACATTTGAGTGACTGCAAAGCCAAGAAACACAAACAGGAAATGAAAGAATGGAGCGAGACGGAATATTTGAAGTTGGTCAGGAGAATATTGCAATTATTTACAAAGTGATAATTTTCAAAAGGAAAGAGGAGAGGTTGCTTTCACTTTGTGAGCCTATGAATGCTCACCTCGGAAAGCACAAGTAGGTTTGCTACATTTCTGAGCGTGCTCAGTTTAAGGTGCACTTTCCTGCTCATACTCACTTTACAGTCATAGTGCTGCAGGCTGCTCAGTAAGGCAGAATATTAGTACCAGTGAGACAGGGCTAGGCCTTTGAAGGAGCCAAAATGGAAGATAAGATACCTTGCAACTGTAGGAGAGATGGATACTTTGTCTGTGGACCAAATCTCAAGACAAAAGATTAAACAAATATGTCCCTATACCTCTCTAAGGTATGTCCACTGGGGATGGATTTTATTTATTTGTTTGTTTGTTTGTTTGTTTATTTGTTATTACTGAGGTCAAACTTGAGAGATAGCACTTGCCAGGCAGGTGTTTATACCACTGATCTATCTCCCCAGCCTATATTTATATTCTTCAGAGGGGGAATGCTGTAAGTAACCAAATTAGGTAGAAATATTATAGGCAGTTAGACAGGGCCAGGCCATCAAGGAGGACCTGGAACACAAGGTGACTTTACAATTATAGATAGACACTCCTCCCAAGCGGGCCAGATCTTGAAAATAAACAAATGCAGCCATATACTTCCATAAGGATGGGCATCAGGGATTGATATGCTAAATAATTATCAATCCCCTTGAAAGAGCCTGAAAGAGTTACTAGACCAAGCCCAACAGGAAGAGACCTTGTTCAGCAGTCTTGCCCACTAGCTATGTGACTAGCTTCTCCATTTGATCCCGATTTTACCTGAGCAATGGTGCTTTTAATCTCATTGGTTGACCATAATTTTGTCCAACCTCATACTTAAGTGAATTCTCATGTTTTCCATCACCTTAGAGCCACATCATGGCATGGTTTTCCTCTGTAAAATTCCCTGGAAAAGACAGCTTCTGGAGGATCACCCATTTGAGAACACCCCCCCCCCCCCGTTCCTCTCTCAGACGGGAGCTTTCTTTCTCCTCTATAAAACTATTCTGCTCATAAAAAAGTATTTACATTCTAAATAAGTGTCAATCACCTTGAAAAAGTTAGGAAGAGTTGGTACCCCAACCCACTATAGGAAGAGCCCCTGTTGCATATTTATGTCTGCTTGGTAAGGGACTGGCTTCCCCATTTAGTCAATTTTACCTAAGTAATTGTGTTTGCAATCTTATTGGTTGATCACAGCTTTGTCCTACGTCTTGCCTACTTTCAAATTCCCATGTTTCCCACCTTAGACCTTCATTTCATGGTGTTGCTCTATAAAGCTCTAGAAAAATCTAGGCCCACTGGAGTCCCCTTCTTCTTTCTCTTGGGCAGAAGCTGTTTATTCTCTAATAAATATATTCTGCTCTTATCCTCCATTGTTCCTCAAATTCATTCGTGTCTTTTAGAGAACATGAACTAGTGCCAAGTATCTTTCTTGTTGAGTGTTTGATTCCCTTGGATCAGTAGGTGTCCACCAAATTCTGGTAAGAGTTTCTGTTATTTTTATCATTAACAGTGTTGTTATTGCTTGAATATGTTGACATCTATTTATGATTAGTAACAACTCTAAAATACTGACACTTAGCAAATATAGATGAAATATGAAGTCACAGACAGGAATAGGAATATGTAAATCTTTATGAATTATATGGAGAGGAAATTGCATAATGAGATATTACATGTTAAGTTTGGAAATACATTTTGAGAGATTTTCTAAGAGTCTTGTCATCAGGGTGTTCTCTGCCTCTCCCCATGTTTGAGTCTTAATAAGCTGCAAGTTGTAGAAAAATGGTAATGATAAAGTAATTCTTATTCATAGTGTAGTTGACCAGAAAGTGTTGCTCCACTCAGAGATGTAATAGAGAGCTCTGCTGAAGACAATTAGGAAGAAGCAGAAAGAGAAAAACTCCCTACCCTCACTGTGTTTTCCTACAAACAAGACCTGCATTTATGATATCTTGTTGCTTCTCTACCTTGCCCCAGGAGAACATTGCCGAACTACTAAAGACAAATCCAAACCCTCATCAGCCTGCAGAATTTGCAGCAGACTTGACATAAACAAGTTTTACAAAAGAGGCTCTATCTACCATTTGTTTCTTTTGTCTCGTTGCACCTCCTAGAGAATGAAAGTGATTTTCCTTTGTCTGGTTACTTCCCTAAAAAATCAACCACTCTTTTACATTTTTTCCTGGAGATGTTATCATAGCTGGAACCCCAAATCATGTCTGAGAACTACTCGTTCCCTGCATCTCTTATGTGTATGAGAAGTATGCTGACATTTGTGCTTTATTAATCTATCTTTATTATCTTTACCGTATGATATTGAACATGTATTTGAAAAATTGCAATTCACAAATGTGTTTCATTATTTGAGTAAAAAATGTAAGCAACGTATTGCTCTTTTTTTTTTTTTTTTTTCCATTTTATGTACTTGGTACAGGATCTCACTATGCAGCTTGTGCTTATAGTGATCCTGCTGTTTTCTGTCTCCTCAGTGCTGGGATTACAGACATGCACCATGCCTGGACTCAGTCACTGGGTCAGCACTGTGCCGGGGTGGGGCTGGTGCAGTATGCAGGACCAAGGATCCAATCTTGGTCCTTCACTTGCCACAGCAGGTGCTTAGTCTGTTACGGTATCTCACTGACTCTTAAGTGTTGCTCTTGAACAACTGTGATATCATACTAGTTCCTTTACTAGGTAAGAAGGTAAAGAATATGCATAATATATTTATAGACATAGCATGCTTATTTTATATTTATAAGCATGCTTGTAAGAGTCAAAACTCTTGAAGTTAAGAACATATTTCATTATTTGTTGCAGTACAGTATTAAAACTCCACCTAACTTAGTGTCCTGTGGATTACCTCCTCAGCACATTAGGGGGAAGAAGGTCTATAGGAATTTATATCACTTTACCCCTCTTATGCATGTAATTTTGAAAATGAAATTAAGACTAACGTGGATATGACAATGACAGTGAAAGATGGATTTCTACACCAGTGCCCCAAATCTGAATTATTCTGTTTGATGAGTGGATGTGGCTCACGATCAGCAGTTCTTCAGGCAAGAAGGAAAGGCAGCCAGCCAGGGTGCTATCGAGTCTAGCATCCTCTCTCCATCACTGTCTTCCCATGAAGTTCAGAATGTGCTAGCCTGGAATAAGAAGGAGCTGGGCGGAAAGTGACTGTTACCGACGAGGCAGTAAACTCAATAACTTGCACATTAGGGCAGGGCTGGCCAGGTAGGTGGATTTCCTTTGTAAATCATTTCGCACAGCCTGAACTACAACCGTTTCTTTCCTGGACTTTAGCTTACAGCAACTTGATGGAAGAGCCAACTATGAAAGAAAAGAAGATGCCAAATTTATTTTTTTTCCCAATTCTTTTATTGTTTAAATTTAACAATGGTTATATTACATATTTTCATCATCGGATTTAAAGCTCACACTTGCAATTTACCAGTTTTAAAAATGTTTATCTTACCTTGCACTTCTCTGCAACTTACCAGGTTCAAGCTGGCAATTTAATGGAACAAGTTTTCCAGAGTAGGGAAGTCTTTGCATAAAAAGAAATCTTCAAATCATAATATCTAGCCCTCCTGTAGTACCTATAACCTTCTCAGGTGTCACCTCAGCTTTTGTCTGGTGTGATATTTATGCTTTTTGTTTACCTCTCTAAAAATATTTTCTATTGTTTTATTTACACATTTTAATTACTGGTAACTGAACCCAGGTCTTTGCCCTGAGCTATTAAATACTAAGCGTTTATTTGTTCATTTATTTATGTAATTATATATAAATAGGACCACACTAATTTTTATAATTGTCCTTAATTCAGAATTATTCTGATTTACCTTTGCAAATATTCAGACACCATCATGTTCAACTTTCTGTAAGTTTTTTTTTTTTTTTTTTTTTTTTTTTTTTTTTTTTTTTTTTTTTTTTTTTTTTTTTTTTTTTTTTTTTTTTTTTTTTTTTTTTTTTTTTTTTTTTTTTTTTTTTTTTTTTTTTTTTTTTTTTTTTTTTTTTTTTTTTTTTTTTTTTTTTTTTTTTTTTTTTTTTTTTTT
>PVJA010005288.1:0-22947 GCA_004027025.1 Myocastor coypus | reverse complement strand
GGAGCTCAATGGCTGGTAAAAAAAAATATTGGTTTTTAAAACTGAAGCGCTATTGTACAGGGTCAGAATTAGACTTCTTCCAGTCAACCACAGGTAGGAATAATATCATACATGATATCTATTAAATTGCGACTTAATTTGATTAAATATTTGTATGTATTTGCCACCATTAAACCTTTACCAGCATTGAAATCACATAAAGAAAAAGACAGAAACAGGTACTGCTGTGGGGAAAAAGGGAGAAGAAGGTTAAAAGAGTACTGATGTAGTAAATAAGTGATCTATCGTCTGCCTGAGGTACTCAACTTAGGCAACTCACTGAGTGACGATCCAGAGAAGAGATGGCTTTCATCATGCCACGGATCCAGATAGGCTCTTAGGTGGCTCACAGTTCTCATGTTCTACTCTAGAACTTGAAATGCTATTTTTTTTTATTCACACAAATATACTTCAGAGTCTCACAATGCAGTCATTCTCCACAAGTGACACTGAGAGGAATATTTACTACCTCTGGGTGTGCAAAGAGACTGAAGCTCTACAGAATGCACCAAGTCCTAAATGACAGACTCGAGCTCCTGGCAGACCTCTGTCTTGGCTGCTAATTTATCAGCCTAAAATTACCCTTAACATTGCATGAGTTTCTGCATAAAGCAAGACTGAGTTCAGTTTAGAGATCTCTTCGAACAATGAAATTGAATGGCTGGTGTGGGCATATTTTGAGGAAATATTCAAAAGACTCTGGGAAGAAGAGAGGAAAACTGAAATTGAGGAAAATCTATTCCAACTTAATTGTATTCACTTTCTAGCATCATGAGATTGACAAGAGAGTGGTTTTCAATTTTAAGAGTAGAATTGGTCCTATCATCATTATAGTAATTAGCATATTTCACTCTTGAAGACCTCTTTTCACTTAGTTTCCATCTTTGCTAGTGGTGCTATCATTGTAGAAAGCCGCCTATTGGACACAAAATAGACCTATCCCCTGAATCTTTTCCTTTGCAATATTGCTAGGATTTGTTTTCTCGCTATGCCCATCGTGTTATTTCTAACATCCACATGATTTCCACATTATTTTCTTTCTTTTTTTTTTTTTTTTTTTTTTTTTTTTTTTTTTTTTTGTGGGACTAGGGTTCGAACTCACAACCTTGCACTTGCCCAGCAGGCACTTGTGCCACGGAGCTATCTCCCCAGCCCCTCCACATTATTTTCTTTTACCAAAAAACCACTGACATTGTGTCCATTTTATTAATAAAGATATGAGTTGTATGCCCGAGTTCTCCCAGTTGGCCCCAGGACCCTTAACAGATACATGTACCTGCTGCCCTCAAATTGGAGCATTCCCTTCACAGGAAAGACAAAATCAACTCTGCTTTTCTCCATTCTGTTTTTGTTCTGTTTACACATGGCTGTAGAACTCCAAGCTATATTGTTAAAATATAGATTCCAGTCCAGTAGGTCTGATACATTATGAACATTTGGATTTCTGACAATTGGTTTTGAGGCTGCTGCTGGTCTAGGAAACACGTTGTGAATAACAAGGCTCATTCGAACAAAGGTCATTTTGTGTGATATGTGTGAATATTGCCTCACTTGACCCATCTTGTTGCAAATATTGGGGTTGATTTAATTGAAAGTCTTAAATAGGGGCTGGCAAGATGGTTCAATGGTCTAAGTGCCTGCTTAGGAAAGCTTAGGCAACTGCAGAGACTTTGGTTCGATCCTGGGAACCATATGGTGCACTAGCCCCACCCATAGAGCAGGCTGAGCTGGCCATAATACAAAAAAAAAAAAAAAAAAAAAAAAAAAAAAAAAAAAAAAAAAAAAAAAAAAAAAAAAAAAAAAAAAAAAAAAAAAAAAAAAAAAAAAAAAAAAAGAGTCTTAAATAAACTTAGTATACATGCTGTTCCATATAGCCATCTATTGTATATAATTGAGTGTTAGTTGTCTTGTCCCAAAATAAACATATCAAATCCAGGAAATAGTGTTATGTAATTTTCTGTGTCCCAAAATGTCTTGTAAAGAGTTCTCTATAGATCAGACAACTCACTAATTTGGCTGAATGAATAAAATATAAAGTTTGGCAGGTATGGGATTGCTTGAGGAAAAGCTGATGAATTTTGAGAGATAACTCTGATAACAGCCCCACTTCCCGTAATCTGTACTCGCAAGGACATGGCCGAGCTTTCTCAGGCATAAGCAGTTATTGGAAACAAGTCTTGAGAAAGAGAGAAATAGTAGATTGAAATGAAAAAGAGCTACGATTAAGAGTCTAGCGTCTGACATCTGGTACCGTCTGTTCCTGTTCCCTTGGTGATTAGCAGTCCCTTCACCTCTCGGGGCCTCCTTTTCCTTTTCTGCTAAATGATGGCTTTAAACTGCATTAGGTTTCATCCAACTCTAGCCTTCAGTGAACCTCCAACATCTTTTGTGGCGGCGACAGGAAGAACAGGCAAGAGTGCACTACAGTGGTTGGTTCTGTGTCTTTTACTCTGAAAAGAGGTAAAAAGGGCATCCTGTGCTCTGGGCACCCAGGCAGCTGCAATTGCTGTGCTCATTTTGGACTTAATCTGTCACAGCTGCCTGTAAACTGCCAGTGAGTGGTGGGTGATGGGGGCTGTTTGAATGAGCTCCGTCAGCGATCAATTTACTGTCCTCTAGCTATTCAAGATTGCACCTCATTTACTCAAAGAATGAATGGTTGCAAGACAAAAATCTCTGCCTATCGCACTGAAGTAGGTCCTGTTTGCTCTGTGCCCCAACTGGCAGGTACTGTTGCAAACCCAGGCATGGCAGGGTTATGTTAGGGAGGAGGGATGGGCGATGCATAGCATTTGTTGGCTAGCAAAATTATTTCAGGCAGGATCTCAATAGACCCCAGTTTAGGAAAGATTTTTATATTGACCAGATGAAGGCAGTAATTAATCATCACAGGCTCTTCATTATTGTAAATAAGTACTGTCCTACCTGTCCTATCTACAAATGGAGGAATTGATCTTTCTTTTTTTTTTTTTTTGTATTTTAGGGAAGGATCTATAAGGTATTCAGGGTCGCACTACTACATTAGACTCATAGTGATCCACTTGTTTACAGCCTCCCAAGAGTTGGGATTACAGGTGTACATCACCATGCTCAGTCTCAATTGCTGTCTCAGAGCACCCCAGGTGCAGGGCCAGCACGGCAGGCCCAGGAATTGAGACCTGGGCCCCTGGGCCTGCTTGAAGTTGCTTTAATCTGCTGAGCTATTTGGCCAGCCCCTCATTTTTCTTTAGACACATAGTAGTGCTGCAAGAGCTAGCACAGTACTAAATGCACAAAGGTGTTTTTTGTATTGGGTGGGTCATTAATTTAACAAATACTGCATTGATTGAGTGCTAAAGTAGGAATTTTAACTATGGATATTTGAGCTTCTTCACTTTATAATAAAGGACCCCAAAATCTAGTTATATAACCATTTTATTATTGTTCAAAGTTCTACATGGAGTGAATCAGCTGGCTGATGACTGTGAGTAGAATTCGGTTTTCTGGAGATGCACAAAGGGTCAGATGTCTAGAATGCCACACTCACAAAGTGCTGGCTGTTGGCTGCAGCAGGGTTGCAGAAAGCTATCTTCATTTTCCATGTGGCCCTACGAAGATTGGCTTCTAATAGCATACCTGTAGCACCAGTATCAGGAAGTGAAAATTATCAGGATTTTAAGGCTTTGACTCAAAAGGTCCAGAATATCTCTGATGCCTTTTATGAGTTAAAATCAGCAGTACCTTCAGGCTACATTAGAGAGAAGGAAGAGAAATACACAAAATCCTTGCAGAGAAAATTGGGAGGTAAAGATTAGCAACGAAAGGATGTCTGGGAGCATCTACAGACACTTGATCAAAGTTTTTAATCCTCTGAGTCATTCTCCTTAATTTACATAAAGCACTGTAATTAAATGCACAAAGATATGTGCCCACTAGAATGACTAAAACTAAGAAAAATGACGAGTATTGATGAATTTCTGGAGAGCAATTGGAATTTTCATGAATACTGATGGAAATGTAAAATGGCCCAATGTCCTTAGAAAGCCATTTGGTAGGTGCTTAGCAATTCAAAGGTAAACACACACACACACACACACACACACACACACACACACACACAGACATCTAATCTATAGTGAGTAAAGCAACCCAGCGATCCCTTGGTTCCCTGGGGGATGAAAGGATGGTGTGATTGACAAGGATACAAGGGAACCTTCAGAAGTAAAGAGATATTAATTTTATTGATTGTCAATGTGGTTACATAAACCTATCAATTTATTAAGCATTACCAAACCATGCACTTAGAGATGGTGTGTTACGTTGCATGCAAAGTGCAACCCAATAAAGTTGACTTGGAAAGTAAGTTTCTAGATCTACTGTTTCTTTCACCAAGAGTTCTAAAAGTCACCTATAAGCTTTGGGTAATGGAGCTTTCCTTTCTACTGGGTATATGTCTGTCTCCTTGGTACATCAAATGTACCTGAGATCTCGCTTCCTGATTGAGTGGAAATAGCTTTTCTCTAATTTGTATAAGTGGTACGTGACCCAATACTGTATTTCTCTAATGCAAGAGAATGACAGGGCCACCATGAAGATGCTTCTCTGGAATATCTGGTGTAGGAGAAGCGCATCACAGTGTATTGTAGAACCCAGGCCTAGGTAGTTGACATTCATTCCTGAAATTTCTTTGCTAGAATATCACACAAAACATAACACAGGCTACAACTTACTCAGACCACAGCCACTAGCATTTTTCCATGGTACCTCTATATTTCTGATAAATGCTACCCATTTGTTATTATTATGTTATTATATGGATGATGTTCTTATGTGTGACTTTTTTGTCTTTTTGAGGGTCTTGCTATGCAGCTCAAGCTGGTTCTGAGCTCACTTTATAGCCTAAGCTGGTCTGATATTAACAGTGATCCTCCTGCCTCAGCCTCCTTAGAGTTGGGATTGCAGACATGCATCATGCCTGGCTAGTATGACATATTCAGACTTACCCACTTAAGAGGTGCTGTTTTCTCTCAAATCATATTTCTCTGACACAGGTATTATAATTCATTCTTAGGCTATGACTTTGTTTTTCGGCACTGAATCTTGTACTCTGGATATATGCATTAAGCTATATCTCCAACTTTATTTTATTTTATTATTTTCAAATAGGGTCTCAATACATTGCCTAACTGGATTGAACTTGAAATTTTCCTGCCTCAGCCTGCTAGGATTATAGGTACGCAGCACCATCTTTGCTAACAGTCAACTTATTCCTAAATTCGTATTAAGGCTACTTAAATTCTCCTTAGTAGTTTACACAATATGAATGAGAAACTCATATTCTAAAGGGGGCTCTAGTGTACAGAGAAAAACAGAGACAAAGCAAGACAGCGTTGAGAAGTAATCTCCATAAGCATAAGCTTCTAAAAGACACTCAGGAAACACAAACAAGGAAGGAGGCCAGGCAAGGAAAATTGCCTTCAGCAAAGAAAAGCAACCACTGGACAGGCCCAGAAGCCAAGACGTGAAATTCTTTGCCTCTCAGGAAAAATACGGATGTGGGCCCGGATTTCTCTGTAGACTGGGTGTAGGGGAGTGACTTGGTTAGTTTTCTTTGCTGCTGGCTCTTGCTCAGTGAGTTTTTTCTCTGTGATAATGATGATGACTGCTGCTCCTGAGGACTGTCACCCACGTTCTGAACCACCCAGAGCAGGGCTTTACACTCCTGGCTGTGTGCTGGAATCCTCCAGGGGATCTCTCCTCTCCCCTATGAAAACCTAGTTTCACATATTTTATTAATTTAGTCACGTAAGTGTCTTTATGTCTAGTAGGATATAGTCTATTTATGGTAGGTTACAGGTTATATATTTGTGTGAGTACACACACACACACACACACACACATCACACATCACACAATCCTGATGTTTATCTATCTTTTATAACTACTAACATGGAAAACATATATACAACTCCTGTATGAAGGTTTTCACACTCACTTATAATTAAATGCACACAAATTAAAAGCACTCATTATTAAATAAACATAAGATAGTACATTTGGAAGGGTATCATAAACTTTTTTTTCAGTACTGGGAACTGAACTCAGGACCTTGTCAGACAGGCACTTAGGCACTTATTCTAAAGAGCCTTCTCCCTGGCCCCTGTTCCATATAGTTTTGATATAAATTCATATAGCTATAACCATAGAGCATGGTAATTTTGAAATATCTAATAAAAATTTACTTTTTGAACTCTCAATTGCACATATTAATTTACACTGTTTTTTCTCTTTCCAAGAAATGCAGAAATATGTGTACAAAAGTTAAATCATTAAAGTGTTTTTCTGTAATTTTATAGTATTGAAATAACAATTTAAGCCAGAGAGATAGGTCAATAGAACAAGTGCTTCCATGGCAAGTACTGGGTCCTGAGTTCAACCCCCAATACCGGAAAAAAAAAAAAAAAGTAATAATTTAAAAGGCCATAGAGTCAAGGCCTTCAAGGAAGTATTGTATCTAGAGTAAACTGCTATAAGAGGTAGGTGAAAAAGGAAAAGAAATATCTCTGTTCACTCAAGAGATTCCCAGATATATTATTAATTGAAAAAAATACAATGCAATAAAAGCTATATATAGAAACTGCATTTCCTATTAGAAAGAGAAATAAGAAGATACATATGTATCGCTCCAACTGTGCACAGAGAAGAAAAACAAGGAAATCTCAAAAACCAAGGAATCTCATTGCAGATGGAGCCAAGTGGGAGTTTTTATGATCCTTATGTGGGTGTAGTAATACATTTTTACTGATAGCTTTCTATACAATCTCCCTTTTGGCTCCAAATTAATATATCACCTAACGCCCCTCAAAAAAAAAGGTATTCTCAAAGACAGAGATTGATAGGATGCAGAGACCAATGTCCCTTACTGAATTTCAGACACATTAGCGTAACAACACTGAAGAAAACATATGTAACTAGCTCAACTACTGTTTGCCAAAAATATTTAAGAATCAGATCAGTTTTAATATATGATTATGAGGGTAAACCATTGACATAGAAAAAAATACTGTTTCTTCTATTTTTTTTTATTTTGTTTTTAACTTTATTTATTTATGTTATGGCCGGCTCAGCCTGCCCTGCGGGTAGGGGTAGGGCAGCATGTGGTGCTGGGGATCAAACCACAGTTCCTGTGGTTGCCTAAGCTTGCCTAAGCAGGTGCTTTAGACCCCTGAGCTATCTCACTGGCTCCCTGTTTCTTCTAATAATATGTACAAAATTATTGTTTTCTAAGTCAGCAGGATCTTCACCCCCAACGAGTCTTTGATTTACTTGATGAGATTAGGTCAGCGGTCATCCTCAGGCTGCAGCCATAGTGCTGTGGGGCATGCTCAGCCATCAGTGATAATCAAGTCAAGTCAGAAGTCCTGGGTGGGATCTTGTCACACGCAAACGATATAGGTGGGGATGGGGCAAAGGTCTTCTTCCACAATTTTTAGTGATATTACTCAGGAGAGCAACAAAAAAAGAAAAAAAGAAAGAAAGTTATTCACTGGTAAGTATCTCCCCAGCTCTAGTGCATACAATTTCAATTCAATAGCAATAACTTATGGATGGAAAACAGAATAGTGTGCTTTAGAAGTTCTAACTTTGACTAAGGCAGGTGTTTGACAATTGCACAGAACACAAGAGAATAAATAGGTAGAGAATTTTTAGAGAGCCCTGAAACCAGTAAAGCAATCCTACTAAACACATGGAAACAATGAAATGTTTTGTAGGAGCCAAACAAGCTACAGTCTTGGAACAGGACAGGATTCTTAAATTTTAATGTATATCAGTACAAGCTGAGAGCTTGTTATAATATGAATTTCTGAGCTCCAGCACAGAATTTCAGTAAGACAGAGTGAGTCTCAGAAATCTGACTGCAAGAAAACTCCCTCTTCTTTTTCTTTTATTGCAAGCAAACTTCTAAGGAGATTCAGAGGTAGGTGGTCTGACCACATCTTGAGAAACATCTGTGATGAAATAAAATGATTCCATCTCCCAAATCGTTTGCAGGTGGTGAAAAGAAATTATGCCCCTGGTTGACAGAGTTTGGGTTTAAGTAAGAATTGGCATCTGATTACTGGCCTAGCTAATTATATATCTCCTAATGTTATTAACTATTCCCCAGCATAATGCCATATAAGTAATCTATGAGCATGTATACTAAAATGTGTACAAGCAAAATGTAACTGAATAGTCAGATTGCCTGTTTAAGTTTACAAGGAAAAGATAAGAATTATGTCTGACTATGGAAATGGAGTCTTTCACCATTATGCTATAAGCTTCCTCCCTAACAGGAGACAGTAAATAAAATTGATAGCATCTGAAATCCAAAACAAAGTATAGGACCACGCAGTTTTTTAAGAAGTCCAAATTTAATTTAGTTTGACTTTGAATGGGAATTGAGATAAGGACTTTTTTTTTTTTTTTTTTTTTTTTGAGAGAGAGAAAATTTAAACATGACATAAGTAGAATAAATATTTTCCCTAAATCATTTTGTGGGAGAGTAGGCTATAGCGTTCCTCAAAAAATACAATCTTGAAGCTGGAATTCTGGTTGTATTATAAGCAATTCATGATACATTGATATTTCTCATGCTGAAAATTTCTATTTACCAAATGAAAGTGTCAACCCACGCACTTTGTAGAGGAAGACGGAGGAAAAGTCAATGGAAAACTATTTCAGTGTCCTCAAAGAAAATCAAACTGGACTCACTCAGTGTCCATGGCAGGGTGTACATATAGCTTTAGCTACTCAAGAGACAGGCAAGATGTTCACTTGAGGTCAGGAGCTCAAGACTAGACTGAGCAGCATAAAATTCTATTTCAAAAACAAACATAAATGAACAACAAAAAGAAAAAGAAATAAAGATTTAAAAAACCCATAAAGGATTTCCATCCATTCATAATCCTACTAGTTAACCTCTAGTTTCTATGCAATAAACAAAACAGCATTTGAGAAATTTATTAATAAAATTTTTGAAATTGAAAGTTTCTTTAAGCCCAGTACAACGAAAGGTTTGGCATCGATCTTTGTATTTGATGTTATATTTGAAACTTTTCCCTACATAAAAAATGACAAGGCCATTTATTATGAACCATCTCCATGAAGATTTTAAAGAGAACACAGATTCAAAAATTGGAAAGCACCTCAGTAATGGTGGAAGTCATTCACACCAAGTCAACCTCTCCTAAATATCCTCATGAAATCATCATCCAGAATAACAAAAGGATTTCCCATGAGTTTTCTCTTATGTATTAGATATGTAGTCAGGTCCTGGAGAAGGAGGAAGTACAGCTCCAGTACAAATTCTCTAAACGAACAAGCACCCAGACACGACACGGTCAGACACGAAGGACATTGTAGTGGCTGATACATTGCCGTGGTCTTGGGTCAACTTGGCTAGATGACTCCTGGGTTAGGCTCCTGGCCAGTGGGAGTCCTGCCTGGAGCATGACTGGTTCTGCCTTAGGATGCAACGAGCCAGTCCTGCGGTGTGGATTGGTCCCTCCCTAGAGCATGGCCAGGGCCCATGCTGGAGTGTGAATGGTTCCACCCTAAGGCACAGTGGACATGCCCCAGAATGACTCAGCACAAAGAGACTTTATAAAGGGGCTGAGGCAGGAGTCAGTGGAGCTTCCATTTTTGCATTTGGTTTGGACTTCATCTCCTGGCTTGCAGCGCAGACTCTTTGGTCTCTGGTTTGGATCCTTCACCTTGTGTCACAGACTTTTCAGCATCCATCCCAGACTCTTCAGTCTTCCGTAGCAGACCTATTGTTTGACCAATATAAACTTGCACAGAGCACTGTTGTGAACTTCAGACCTTAGGACTGAATTCTTCAGTCTGGGTTGTGCAGAGGCCCACTGCACGCTTCCTCATTTGACACTGTTGCTGACTGTCATAAGCCAATCTTGCAATTCCTTATACGTTGCATATTTTGTGTTTACATCCATTCCTTATATTATATCTATTCAAGTAAAACCCTGACCAATACAGACATCCACTGTACTTTAAGTCATTGCCTCTTTCTCCAAAAGATTCTAAGATGTAATCAAACTTTTAAGTCATATAAACAACTACATAGAGCATGCTACTTGAGGTGCAAAAGGAAATAGCCTCTAGAACTCCGGCTACTGAACGCAGAGTTCCTATATTAGTCACTAACATATGTATCATAATTGTCACTGCCTTCTGTTAAATTTCAGCTTTCCTTAGCCACCACTTAGTAAATTCTGTCATTCACGATTATGCAGCTGTTATTTTTGGAACTTTAGTCTTAAAGCAGTAGTATTAGCTTTGTGCAAATTGACTTTTGCTCTCAAAGAACTTCAAAATGAAGAACCAGCATACATGCAACACAATCATATGCTGGGTTTCAGTAAGGGTCATAAAAGGAGAAGGCCGTTTGTGCAGTGTGAGAAGTTCCAACTCCCCAGCAAATAACAGAAGCTTTCAAGGAAAGATGGTAACATGATCTCTGCTTAAAAGTATATGTGGAGTCGAGGGGTGGCATAGAGCATGTCGGGGCGACTGTGAGGTCCCGAGTTCAGTTCCTAGCACCAAAAGAAATAAAAGATCTGAAGTATAGTTTTTGCTGACATTTGAAATCGTAAGATCATTCTTAAGCCCAAGCAAAGCGACTACATAATGATTTTGAGCAGAAGATGATTCGTGGGGTTTTCTTCTCTCTCTTTTGCTGCTGTCTCAGACTTCAGAATCCAGCCTACATTTACATCAATAGCACTCAGGATAATTACATTTCCCCCAAGGATGTTGTCATTTTCTAGAAATAAGAAGGTCACCCCATACCTTTCTGGTCATGACACAGAATCTACCAGGGAAGGCTTCATTTCAGTATGTAGCCATTGGTTCTGGAATTCTATTCCTCTTCTGAATGTCGATTTTTCTCTGAAGAAAGAAAAGGTGTTGGCAAAATACAGGAGAGCTCTTTGCATTTTTCTCTTCTATCTACACCGTCCTCTTTTTAAAATTCTTTATGTTGGTATATATTTTTTTTTCTCCAGCAAAGGGGAATTTGTATACTAGCTGAAATAAAAGGAGCTTAACAGATGAAATCCATGGTCCAAGCCCGTGGACATCATTGAGGAGTTAATGAAATTTCTGTGCCTGGAACAGATTATTAGGCAACAGCTGAGATTGGAAAAAGATTAAGCTACGGAATTGCTGGCAGAACCAAAGCAAGGAGTCTAAAGTCAGCATTCATCATACCCCATAGAAGATGAACAATTCAGGAAGTAAAATTGGGTCATTTGTTCTGAGATTTTAAGCCATTGCACCCTGCCCTTTGCTGACCCAGATGAGTGGTCATTCTTTCTTTCACCCAGCTATGACATTCCCCCTACTGAGAACTTTCCCTAGTTACTTAGGACCTTTATCTTTATACTTCAGTGTTCTAGGACCTCTAGAACTCTCTTCCCAATGCTTACCTACAGTGTTTTTCATTTTTCCCCGTGTAAGTTCTCTTTGGGGATACAGTGGCATTTTTTTTTGAAAACAATCAATGTTCACCGTGTTTATTCATTGATCTCTGCTTCTACACTGTTGTGTACACTATGGCTTTACCTGAAAACAATCATTCCACTTTTCCTGTCTAGCTTCAAGACAAATAATAAAGTTGAAATTTGGTACTGAACAAATAGATGGAGATGGAGCACTGACAGAACTGTGCCACACATGCTTATGTTGATACTTTAATAAGTTATAAATATTTCTTCTTTTCTAGGGATCTTGAGTCTTAAGATAAATATGAAGCAACCAGAAAAAAGAAAATTATGTTCCAGTGACTTTCAGGCTGGAGAGACAGCTCAGTGCTCGCCCAGCAAGTGCAAAGTCTTGTTTTTGATCCCCAGTTGCAAAAAAGAAAAAATAATTATGAATGATAACTTCCATGTATTGAATGATCACTACCCTCCAAAGACTAACATTTTTATTCGTCTTCAGTATCTTATTTAAGAGACTCTAATTTTCCCCACTTTGGGCAAGATGTGCCTCTATAGTACTAAATAATTGCTCAAAATCTGTAAAAGTAGAGCTTCTCTGTTACCAACTGTTACATTTGTTTCATCATGCAGTGCTGATGATTGTTCAGCTTTTAGTATATTGAATGAAATAGAAAAGAGAGGGGCTAGAAAAATAATATATAGCCGCATAATCTTGTAGGATTCTATTTACGTGCTAAGAAGAAAAAAAAATTGCTTACAGAGAAATAGTACCAAAAGTGCTAAGGTAATCTTATATTGAAACATGTAATATGTAGAGAATTGTCAGAAACACAAAACCCAACCCTAATGGCAGGGGTTTATACAGAGCAAAGCAAAGGTGTGTTTGGAGGCAGGGGTTTGTCCGTGATGTAAATCCAATGACCCTAACTTTTTTTTTTTTTTTTTTTTTTGTCTTTTTGAGACAGGGTCTCACTATGCAGTTGAGGCTGGCCTTTGAGCTCACTTTTGTAGCCCAGGCTGGTCTGGAACTCGCACTGATCCTCCTGCCTCCGCCTCCCGAGTGCTGGGATTACAGGTGTGCGCCAACACGCCCGGCTTTTTTTTTTTTTTTTTTCCTGGATAAAAGTCCCTGTGAGTCACCAAAAGAGCAGTGATACTGCAAATGTCTACTTTTCTAAGCTAGTGATTATCAGCTGCGTTATTTCCATCCATGTCCCAGGCTTTCTTTCCCTCGTGATTTCTGCTTCTTGTTCAAGGCAGAGATGGCAACATATTAAAAAACATTGACACTGAGTGTCTCGTCTTCCTTCAGTACTATCCACAGTGAGGTAAAGTCAATAGGCCTGTGCCTGATTTTTTATTTAATTTCTTTGTGTGGTAAAATGCTTTGCATGCAGATTAACTTTTCTGCCCAATACTCCCTAATTGGTTCATGTACCTTGAAGCAGAAGCTCTCGGGGTCTTTGATAGGTAGATTGAAATTCTTTCTTTGCTTCATAACTGCCTCTGTCAGCAATAGTTCAAATGAGATGGAGAGTCTTCAATATTTTCCAATACATAAAGGAACAGAAGATACCAGTTGTGCTACACTTATTTTATTAGGTGTCTTAGGTCATTTGCATTGCTGCAACAAAAACAATTTGCTCCTACATGGTTTATAAAGGACAGAAATTATTTCACAGCGTTTGGGAGTTGGAAGCCCAGGATGAAGATGCTATCAAGCTTGTTGTCTACTAAGAGACCTGTTGCTGTTTCCAAGATGGCACCCAGCCAGAGTGTCTTGTGGAAGGAGTAATCAGTATTCCTATACATAGTAGAAGGGATAGAAAAAGAGAGTACTCTTTTCGATCTCTCACCTTTTTATAGAAGTTGCTAATCTCACTCACGTGAATGCCTCACTCATATTCAACCAACTCTTAAGAGCTACATCTCTTAATATTGTTGCACAGCTGGGAATAAAGCTTAGTGGTATCACACTAGCCTGGCAAGCATCAGGTTCTGAGTTTGATTCCCGGAGCAAGGGAATGGGATAGAATCTTTCAATACTGTGCACAGTAGATTAATTTTGTGTTAATCTTAGAGGGTAGCCCATTTTTGGAAACTTCTAACTGGGTAATTATAAATATTTGGGAAAGCAAATGTAAAGACTGTACACAAAATGACTACATATTGAGCATAGTATGAATAACAAGCTGTTTTCATTTTTAATTTCTTCATTCATTCATTCATTCATTCATTTCATCTAGGGTCTTATTAGGCAGCTCAGACTCATAGTTATTCTCCTGCTGCGGCCTTCCTAATACTGAGATTATAGACATGCACTGCCATGTCTGCTTTTGAGGCTGGTATAGCTCACTTGGGATTCTATAACATGCACATCATGTGACAGTAGTGATTCAACTTGGAACCTTGTGCTTGCCAGGTAGGTACATAGACCTCAGAGCTATCTCCCCAGCCTAGGATCTGTTTTTAAAGTCACTTAACATGTTTATCCATCAAGCAGATATTATGTGATGAGAATTATGATTTGATCTCTAGGACTATGAAATTTTATTTTACAGAGGAATTAAGCAGTTTGCACGAGTTAGCATAGTTCAGAGATTCTGGAGTTAAACTTCTCACATAGATTGTCAAACACCTAATGCCATCCTCTTATCCTTCTGATCCTCTCCTCATCCACACAGAGCCCCTGTACATCTCCACTCTAAAACATTTAAACAGAACAGTTATTACATCAGAGAGTTAAAGCTCACAGCAAAAACATAGTTGTGACAAGACTGACTCTCAACAGTGAAACTTAAGTCCTCTTTCCATGCTATTAAATAGCATCCACCTAAGCAGCAAGGAGGGATGGTTCCTGAGGGCTTTGTGACAGAGGTGGCGTTGAAGTGCAGGCCTTCAAGCAGAAGAGGGCTTTGATCACTGAACAAAGGAGCAGCTCTCACAGGAAAGGACACTGGCAAAATCAGCACAGGTCTCTGGCAACTGGCCAAGGCAGTGGCCTCAGGGCCTGTCTTCAGTACAAAGCAAACCCCAGGTCCCCTCAGCAATCCTGACAGTGTTGTTCCTATTTGAACACCAAATGGATCCACCTCCTACAAGGAGAAAAGACATCTTGTAGAGTTTGCTTGCAGCTGTTTGTATGGCTACCCACCTTCAGGCCCATCTCCTAACTTTTCATGCTGTGCTCCTCTCGTATTTTCATGAACTCTCAAAAGCAGTAGACAGCTCTCCGGAGCCCACAAACCACTATACATTCAAGAGAAGAAGTTGCATATTCTAGGAATCTTTCCACCATTCCTACTGCTGTCTACTGATACTCATCTGTTCAATTCCCAATGCACTATTATCAGCAGTGTAACCCAAGATGTTCCCTTTCCTTCAAGAAGCTCCCAGCCTCGTGAGAGATGCCATGATAGCACAAGCGCCATGTATTGTGTGTCTAAGATACAATCTAGGAAATGAGTTTGGTATCTTGGGTGATGCAGAGGGGTAGGATCAGAATGAGTGAAAGCATTAGAAAAAAAGAAAAAGTCTTGGTTAGAATAATGGCCTTAGTGAGCCCCGCTCTTGTGTCCACTGCTCTGGAAGACTGTGTCAGTAGTGACAATAGAGAACAAGGCAGAGTAGAATAATGCTCTAACAATGTGCGAAGAAAAGGGCTTAAGTATAAAAGAAAATGTAAGGCTAATTCAGAAGGAAAATAATGCTGAGTAATAAAATGTTGAATCAGTCAGGAGCGAGTGCAACATTGAGAGCCCTGGTCAGAGGTGATCCCATGGAGAACTGATAAGTCAACTGATACTTCAAGAAAGAAAAGGTGGTCAGTATGGGTTTCAATGCCACCTAGGATGGCATGAGAAAAGCTCTTGTGCTGAAAAATACCTCTCACAATGATCTGTATATTCCCATTGTATTTATTAATCTAGTGTGGAAATGAGGATAATGCAACTTTCTGGTCCTCTGGCTCAAGAAATTTAACACATGAATGTGACGAGTCACTACCTTTATAGATCTACAAAGAGCATGCATCCCATACGCTAAATCCAGCCAGTGCTGAGAAAAATAGAGGTACTGGAACAGGTCCATTTCAGCGGGAAAAGGAATGCATGAGAAGGGTCTGTCCTCAAGGTCGCAGCACGGGTCTTGGTGAGTCTTTCCTAGAAGTACACCATCATCTGAAATTCTTCCTTTTCCAGACTCCCTGTTTCCTTCCATTATCTATGAGTGTCAGGATAACATCACAATCGGTGAGCTCTGCCTTCCACTCCCAGTACCAACAAAACTGTATATATTGAATCTTTTCTTGGCTTCTACTTCTCAGGGAGTTCTGAGGAATGCCACTACAAGCAGAAGTTACACAACTGCTTCTCAGAATGCTAAGTAAAAGGTAAAGTAACCAGTCACCAAATGAGAAGATGCATCTTATGTAATATTTCTAAGATGTATCCACAGTTCAGAAACATAAAGCATATTTCCCTTGTAAGGGAGGCATGGGAAAAGCAGGTGGCTTACATAAAATCAGCCTTTCTATTGTCTATTGAGTAAAAAAAGCAAAGGCAGGATGAATATTCCTTTGCCTGAAGGAGAATTTTATGATACCACTATTGGCCATATTACTCACTAACCGCCTTTCAGATGATACTAACGGTACCTGGCCACACTTCCTTGACTGTCTTCTTAAATGACACACGGTCTGTCCTTTAGATTGAAAAAGGCAACTGACCAGCTAGACTCAAAGATATAAGATGCTGTGCCCAAGCAGATGGTGAGACATACAAGCTGAACTGAACCCACAAACAGAGCCATGTTTATTAACTAAGAAAGAGCTCTTCAGAGAAAAGGCTTGTGATACTGGAGCTTGCAGAAGAGTTTGAAGAGATTTATGGCAATTAGAAATCAAAGACTAGAATTTCACCCATGCATGTAGTGGCTTCCCTTTTTTCTTTCTTCTTTTTCAGTCTTATTTCCTTTCCAACTGGAAGCCATATAGGACTATTCTTCATGATGGATGCAGTGGTGTCTAATGGTGTAGCTCTGCTTTGCTCCAAGAGTTTTCTTACTACTTTCTAACCGAAATAAGGGAGAGGAAAAATTGTCCTCAGTTTCATATGGTTATAGTTTTATGGTGATTTCTTTAAAGTATTCTCTTTGAGATGCCTAAAATCCTCCCTGAAGCAACAGCGTCTCTGAAAGTATGTGAACCAGTCAATCCTTCCGTCATGATTTAGGATAGAAGCTTTGTGCTTTATATAACAATAGTACCCAGCAGCACACTGGCTTACTAAAAGCCCATCCCAGAGGAACCACTCAAAGCTGATCTCTGGTTGCCCTTGGCTACAGCTACAAAGACATATAATGGAGATAACATTGGCCACATGGATCCACTCACAGTTGAGACACTTACACCACACTGACCTCTTGCTACCAGTAAGAGTTAGGTGCAGCCTACTGCTAAAGGAAAAGAAGAATTGGGCATTTGTTAAAACATGAGGCTGAGGAAAAGAATCTTCTGCAGAGCAGTAAGCAGTTCTCCTCAGATAACAAAGAAGTGCCAAAGGTTGATAGGCCAAGCCAGGGGCATTAATAATGGGATGTTTTTATAGCCTGCGAAGCATTGCTATACCGTGGGAGTGACTGTGTCCCAGTTGTTGCTGAACTGTTTGGCATTGAGTCCTGTTGAGCTGTTTGGTGAAGTAACCATATTTCTAGCATCTAGTATTTTAGGGCTGTGCTGCGGATCGTGGAAGTTCTGTCCTCACAGTTTGGCGGAGTAGCCTGCTCATCGTGACGGGGTGTGCGCGTGCATGAGTAACACACCTGACCCTAATCAGTCAGGAAAACCTAGAAATCGGGAAGTGGGGTTGTCCATACCATTGACTGTGGAGTGGAGTCTGTAGAATGCTTTAATCCAGAGGGAAAATAGTTCTAACAGTGTACTTTACCTGAGTGGAACAGCCATAGGATGAAATAATATTATTTACCTTGATCTCAAGACAGAGAAACGCTACATTTAAACTATGTGTTGGTCTTAAATTGTATATTAGTGTGAGCACTTTTGTTTGTCTAATGCTTTTATGAACTTCGCACAAACTGGCATACTTATGCGCTGCAACTTATAACATGAAATTAGACTTTGTATTCATGGTATTACCATAAAAGCTTACTCCACCTCACTCTTTTGGGCAGTCTACCTGTTGTCACACCTACTGGCAACAGCTGTGTATGACTTCTTTATTCTAGCTAGACTTTACATCTTTGCAATAACAATGTCACCTTCCCAATACATAAGGAACCATACTAAGACATGGTATAAATTATTCTTTAATCATAAAATAAGTCACATAGTTGCACAGTATGCTTTCATCATTTTAAGGAAAAATGAGTCTAAAAACAGAGACACAAAGTTCTATGATGTGCCAGGATTCACAGAGTTCATAACTGTCACAACCTGGGATTGATCTTCAAATTAAGAGGTCACCATATCTTAAATCTGTCCATCAGATGTCATTTTCAAAAAGATACTAGGTTTATTTGAATTTCTTGGTTTACGTTTAAAATTTAACTCTTCTTTAGGAGTTTAAGCCAGGCATTCATACTTCAGATGATTCCTAGGGCAAGAGAAAAATGGAATCCCAAGAAAAAAGGAACCAGAAAATTGAGCAGCTCACTAAATTTTCCTGTTCATATAAAAGCATAAAGTAAGACCTAGTTATTGGGATTAATATAAAGTTACACATTAGTAAATTGCAAAAATGAGTTTTGGATGTAAGCATTGGTAGACGTGATTTCATAAATGCCACCATTACTGCTGGGGTGGCATTCACAGTGAGAGGCATGATGAGTCCTTCTAGGGCATGGCTATGACAGCAGGACAGCGTTAGGGAGAGCCCACAACTCCCTGCCTGAAACCTTACATCCTATGGGGAAGAAAAGGCAGACTGGAGTGGGTGGCATTTTGTTCAGACTACTGAGCAAAGTATAGAAAAAAGAAAATAATGATGGGGAGACCCATGTTAGAGTTTATTTCCTTTAAGAAGGAAAGAGAAAGATGGGAGAAGGAGGAGATATTAAAAGAGAGATTCAAATGGAAGTATCACAGCGATTGAATTGCTGAAAGAAGGACGGGCCAGACCAGGCCCCAAGGGAAGATACTGGAACTTTTCCAGCTTTGCCCTTTTCTGTAGCCGTCAAGTGATGGAGATTTGCTGAGCATGACACCTGGCTGCCCTGCATTATGGATCTGAATGGAGAGACAAAAGAGAGAGCTAATTGTTTTCCATGTATTCAAGTTTAATTCGGTGCACTTTTAATTAGGACTCTGGTGGGACTGAAAATCAGTTACTTTTGCCCTGGCAGCACCTGACAGCAGGTGACAATGCAGGAGACAGGGATTATTATGAAAGTCACTAAGGTCACATTGGCATCAACTAAGCAGTCACACAAAGTCCTGGAAATGTCATGCCTGGTATCAAAAAGGGACTCACTCAGGATCAAAAGCACTCTGCAGGCTGTGAAACATTGGAGCTCTGCCAGAGTAGGAAAGGTAGACAGGCTCGGCTGTGCAGAAGAGGTTCACAAGTACAATGATCCCTGAAAAAGAGAGGAGCTCACATTACCTGAGCATCTGTGTGTGGCAAAGGACCACAGGGCCTTATAGTACAACCTCCATCTTTAACATTTCCTGTGATCTTTCCTGATTCACATGCACTTTTAAATATGCAAGCTAAGACTGAGTCATGCTAGCTTCCCACCTTTAGGAAGCTACCTAAATAGGGCTTTATGCAAAGTCATTTCCAAGCTCAGGTCTTATTTATAGTCCATCCAAATCACAATTCCAATCCCTCGCACAGTCTATGGATTTTAGCTTTCATAGCAATCTTTAAACTGCATTTTCACTTTCAAAGAGAAGCTAGATGCTTTGTTACATATGTACTGTATCTGTATATTTGTAATAATAAAATGTATTCATTTTCTTGACTTTAATTTTGGCTTCTACTTGCCAAGTATTTGTACAGCGCCTCTGTGCCCAAGCTATCTATGGAATATGTTTCAAGGCCCCCACAGGGCAAATGACAAAGCCCTTCTGTAGGAGCTAAGAACCTTCTACATGTGTTATATAACAGACGCAGGGAGCACCTATGGGAAACACACAGCCAAATCATCTTTCCTAACACTTAAATGGATTCCCCCAGTATAAATGAATGTGTACATTGGTACAGAAAGAGTAAAACTGCTTGTCTCAGTGACTTTTTACTCGTTGCTGGGACAAATGCCTGACACCCAAAATGAAGGAAGGAAAGTTTATTTAGCTCCCAGTTACTACAGATTTCAGTCCATATTTGGCTGGCCCAAGTCTGGGTGGAACAGGGCAGAGAGCAGCAGTTCATGGCGGCAGGACAGCAACAATTGCAACAGAGGCAACAGACCAACCAGGGCAGCAGAGAGCAAGAGCACTAGTCTGTCTCTCCGTCTCTCTTTATATTACATCCAGGCTCTCTGCTTCTGCCTATCCACCTTAGGCCACACCCATAATTCTGGCAGTTCTCAGACCCATAATCCTACCAGTACTTAAAGCACATCATCCCAGTAGATTATGAGTCAAGTCTCAAAGTCTAGAAGTCCCCGTCCCATGATTGCATGAGGCTTTGGGGAGACAACTAGACAGAAACCGTAACACTGCTAAATATAGGTTTCCCACTGTTACTTTTCCACTGTCGTAGCAGAGCTATGCCAATGAAGAAAATTGCTTAGCTGTTACAGAATATTTTTTTTAATTTTTCCAAATTTTCCACATGAAAAGAAATGTATCTCCCTTATGTGCAAACTCTAAAGGAATTCTAACGTTGATGCTTCAATGAAATAAGAAGGCAGCTGGGCCAGAATCCTCTTATTGGCACATCGGCCTGTACCTTTCAAATGTTTGCATGCTAAAGCAAGAATAATGCAGCCCAAATGTTTCCTATCTCTGAAGATCAAATAGGAGTCTGGCTAAACTTCATGTCATGCTAGACATGATATCTACAGTTTCCTAACATGATTCCTTGTTTTTACCTTTTATTTATTTTTGTTTGTTTGTTTGTATTTTAGGAAAGTGTCTACAGGGTGTGCAGGGTCTCATTGTGCTCATAATGATCCACCTGCTTATGGCCTCCCAAGAGCTGGGATTACAGGTGCGTGCCACCATGCCCAGCCTCAGTTGCTGTCTCAGTGCACCCCGGGTTGGGGCTGGTATGGCAGGCCCAGGGATTCAACTCCTAACCCCTGTGCTTGCTTATGGGTGTTTTAAACCACGAAGCAATTGGGCAAGCGGTGTTTTTGCCCTTTGCATCTGCTTAAAATCATCTTATTACAGAACAGCAGCTAATATATTGGCTACTTTTGTAAAACAGAATGAGTAAAAAGACGAAAAGTAAGAACAGGTGTTACAATGTGTTTTTATTGTAATGCGAGTGTTCTGGACGTCATAGCCAGGGCAGAAACGCAAAGCTATGCTCTGAGAAGCTTCCACCTACCCCCACTGCACTCTAATGCACATTGCTCCTTCTGCCAAGACCCACCACTGTCTTAATTCTCACAACAATCCGTTCATACTGTTTTTCAAACGTGTTCCTTTGTAGCTGGACATCCTCAGTTGTTCTTGCCCACGTATTTACTTAGGTTCCTAAGAACTACTTACTTCATCCTTTTTTCTTATAATTAATAGGCAGAACAGTCTGGGGCACCTAATTTGCAAAAGAGCCTTGAGCGATCTGGTTTTGGCTCATCGCATGCTTGCACTGCAAGCCAACAAGTTCTTTCCACCTGTAAAGTGATCGATGGACCTAGGGTAAGTTTCCTTCCATTAAACATGTGCACGTTTCAAGATCTGTTTCTCTGTATCTACTTATTGCTACATTTTTTCTGCAGTTCCAGTGAATATTGATTTTGAAAGGCAACTGTCCCATCTCTGACACCAAAAGTCTTCACACCAATGGCTCTTAGAACTATGTGGCATGTCATTAGGACTTTCTTTCATGGCTTTCCAGTATTGAATAACGGCATGTTCTAGATTCATCTTGAACATTTCCATACTTGGTGGTAAGCTTTATACAAGAAGTCTTGTTCCTTAGCTTTGGCAATATAGTATTTCAAGATTTCAAGTCTAGAATCTGTGCACTCTATTCCTATCACTCTTGACTTACTTATTGGTAATAGACTAAGATTTACAAGAAAGAGTAAGAATAAAAAAACAAACAACTAGATAAATTTGTTTGGAGACAACTAAGAGAAAAAAGATACAGGCATATGAGAAGACACACAGATACATCTTGAGAATGGAAGGATAGGTACTATTCTAATTCTTTCAGATCAAATTTCAAATTGAAAATCTTTTCTTCTTGTTTAAAGTTACAAGAAATGTAATGCCTGTGTTACTTTTTTACACAGTGACAGTCTTCATCTGGGTTGACATGGGATTAGATCATAGAATTGAAGTAGGTCTTATGCTTTCATTTGGTTTATTTCTCATTATCTAAGCGGATTTTGGGAGGAGGAGCTGACACAAAAGCCCAGGTACAAGCTAGGTAAGCATTTTCAAGCTCCTTGTGTCTAAACTAGAGACTTGTACAGCATTTCCAAAATAGCTTCATTAGTAACACCAGCATTCAAACAAGGATGAAAGGCTGTTTCTGAACTGCATTTCTTGTCACAATATGTGTGGTCATGTTCACATTATTGGAGCATGCAGCTCTTGCGTACTACACCTCAACATCTATCTCTGCTTATTAATTAAATGATTTCCCTCTCTTTGATTTCTGTATTCTCATCCTTTATTCTAAATGCTTTTATTTATTGTGAGTTCAAAAACAGCCTGGGCTCCAAAGTGAAGTCAAGGCCAGCCTGAAATGTGTAACAAGGCTTTGTCACAACAACATCAAAGAGGGGAGTTATTGTCCTTCTGTCCTCTAATAACATTTTGTGGGATTTAGCTGGAATGCTTTTCTGTGGTTTATTTGTTTAATGTAATTTTCCAGAACCTTTAAAGATGATGTTATTTAAAACAGCGTTTGCAATTCATCTGAGCTCTTTCAACTGTTTTAAATTGTATACCACAATGACTTCCTTTCCGAAATTTTCTGGTTCTATTTCCCAGGAAAACTTTCATTTAAATTGCCCTTGCTTTGTATCTATTGTCTTTATTCTGTGCAAATCTAATCTCATTTTCAACAGTGTCCCATGTGCTCCTGAAGGGAAGCCCTGGTTGGATGTGGGTTACCTGCTCCAGAGTCTAGTCTTGGTCTTAAAACTTTTGCTTTCATTTGATTCATGTCCGTCTACCTGCTCTTCTCAAGCAGGCCTTCAAGTTTCCAATAATTATCCATGGGAAAGCTTGGACTTTGCTTTTCAGTTTCTCCCATGTGTTCTATCCACAAATGTTTTTTTT
>PVJA010005287.1:0-79971 GCA_004027025.1 Myocastor coypus | reverse complement strand
GATTCTTGGTCTTTATGTCCATCCTAGAACCTATTTTCTCACTTTTTTAAGGATAAGAAGTGGCTACTATTTGGTTTGGCATCCAGTCATTTGAAACTAGACTATCATGGTGGTTATGACTCCATACAATCACAATGTTATCCTAAAAGGGAAAAAAACTGATGATAACATGTATGACTTTTTGGCTAAAGTAGTACATTCAGTAATAACAATAGCATCAAGTACACTCTAGCTACTGACAAACTGTTGTAAATATTAACCTAATATCCTTAACCATAGCAGCAAATTTTACAGTTATATAACAAAATCCATCTTGTTTCCAGAACTTCATTTTCCACGTAGTGGAGTGATTTTACCCTGTTTCATGAAGGGGATTTAAGAGGGATAAAGGACAAGATAGAGAGATGAATGAGGTCAAATATAGTATAAATAAGGCTGGAGGCAAAAGGATGATAAGCCACATTTCTGGAAATGGGAGGACATAGGAGAGAAAGAATGAAAGAGAAAGCAAGGGAGTGTGGGAGTAAACCAGAAAGAGAAGAAACAATGTTCACTCACATGAAATTATCAGAAAATCTAGAGACAGTTGAGGAAAGAGAAAAAAAAGATGAGTAGAATTAAACAGAAAGATAAGTAACATAAATAATGAAAAAAAGAAGAATAAACAGGAAAAAATTCTTAAAAAGCATAACAAAAATAGCCACCAAAAATGAAAGAAAAATGTTTATTAAATATTCAGAAATAGGAAGAAAAGGTGAAAATGGGGTGGGGAGTAAAGAAGTGGTAGAAGGAAAGGAAAGGGAAAAGTTAAAAAAATGAGAAAAGGAAAAAATAAAAACAGATTTTGTAAAAGGGAGGGAAAAAGGGTTGATGACAGAGTAGGGAAATGGAGAAAAAAGAACCAAGTTTTATCACATACAGATACAAATCGTCTATGATGAATGTGATCACTATGTACATGTAAAATGTACTAGTAAAATCTGAAAAATGTAGTAAAAAATGAAAAAAAAGTTCACAAAAAACAAAATCAAAACAAATAAGACTCCCCTCATCAGAAAAAGGATAACCAATCAAACAAAGAAAAATAAAAACAATAACATTCCTTTGATGTTTACAGTTCTGTGGTAGTATCCAAGTCAGATCCCAGAAATTTTGTGCTGAAGCTAAATGTACGAAGGAATTTCTACTAGGTATGGGCCTGATTACTTTTCCTGGGTATAGTGACTGGGCTGATCTGTTACTCTAATCCTTCCAGATCTCTTTGATATGGAATGGTGTTTCATCCTGCTTCTATTATCTGTGTCTGTGTACCACAGAACAGTCTTGGTTTGCCAAACTTATCAACTGTTAGCTTGTATTTTCATGGCTGCTTCAAATCTTTCCATGCTACTAGTCCTACCTGCTGGCATGTGTGTCCATGCCTGGATCTGTTGTCTGAAAATTTTGTTTCACTGCTGAATTTGCTGTTGACAAACAACTAGACACATATTGTAACAGTCTTGCGTATGCTTCCCCAGAGATCCCCTGTACAAGGAGCACCAGGGACTTGAAATTGATGCCTGGAGTTTTGCTATAGTTTTTATAGTCTGATCAGTAGATTGCTATGCTTTGATAGATTAAATCTGAACCAAGTGAGAGAGATTGGTTTAGTGAGATGTAGAATTTCTTTCTGCCTATTGACAGACTGCAAAGTTTCTGAAACAGTTTCTTATTATAAACTCAAAAAAGCCTGACACTCTAATCAGATCATAAGGAAATGGATAAGTGAGGGTCACAGGGAAGATGAATTCAACCATTCATTGAAGAAAAGCTAAACATCCCATACCAGAAAACAATGAAAATGAAGGTTGCTTTGGATTCCCCTTAAAAGAAATCCATGAATATTTTTTTTCTTTTAGAAAATATTGTATTTAGGGGGAGGGGAGAAAATTTTCTAAGCTAGATTCTTGTTTTTCTGTTATTAGCAGGCTCCTTTAAATTGGTAACATGCAGCCAAACAGCCACATCAGCAAAAGCACAGGACCATCTCCTGACCACAAAATGCAGACAAGATTGTCTTTCAACATGACTCAAAGACATCACACTGACTATGCTTGACCAGCTACTCCTCCATCTGTTTCCCATTTGAAGAATCAGCTTTGCGCAGTGGCGGTATCGTAGCCAATGAGGTTTATCCGAGGCGCAGTTATTGCTAATTGAAAACTTTTCCCATTTGAAGAATCAGTGCAGCCTGAAGATAGTGCCCTCAAGGAAAATGAAATTGTCTCTCAGAAATCTGCAACAATTTCTGTCAAATGCAAAACAATTATCCAGTTCCATGGTTGGGGACCCAAGTAATTTTGACAAAGCAGTTATTCTTTTTTTTTTTTCAAAGCAGTTATTCTTGAGTGTGTGCAAACCCCTGTTATACTTTATAGTGGCAGCACTGAATTTTTTTAGAATAGTGATGCAAAATTCTTAATTTTTCAGTGAGAGACCTACGATAGAGTATACCGACTACTATAGGTGCTTGGTGAGTCATAATATGAAAGAGACAAACAGAACTCTTGATCAGAGAACACAGTTTGGTTCAACCCACGTTATTCACAGTGAAAACCACCAGGATTGCTTCCACTTACTAAAAGGCAATACCATAGTATGCTTTGTTTTACCAACTATAGGAACAGGTACTGTATCATACAATAACCCACCTCTATTGTCTAGCCTCTGCCAAATGCAGTGTCACTTGGAGAATGAAAACCACTGGTTCTGTGGATCCCAGGACCATGCTGAGGGAGATCCAAGGAGTCCTGGAGACAAACAACTCTAACTGTGAGCAGAGAGAGCATTCCTCTCTGTCCTGCATCAACGGTGACAGGGCTAATGAGAAGCCTATGCAATGAGAGATAGTGGTCTGTAGACTGCTCAAGTGGTCTTTACATGAGTCCTTTTAAAATGGCAGGTACATTTCAGCATTCAAAAATACTGCTTTGAAAATTGTCAGTGAGCCGTTTAGTGGGCTTTAGAAGCCCACTAATTATTTAAACAAAGTGACCACTGAAAGTATTTTCCTGGCCGGGCGTGGTGGCACACGCCTGTAATCCCAGCACTTGGGAGGCTGAGGCAGGAGGATCATTGTGAGTTCGAGACCAGCCTGGGCTACAAAAGTGAGCTCAAGGCCAGTCTGAACTGCACAGTGAGACCCTGTCTCAAAAATTAAAAAAAAAAAAAAAGAAAAGAAAGTATTTTCCTGAACACTAATGAATATGTATAGAATAATGTTTAGGCAATGATGTGTGCATCTTCAAAATCATGACTTAAAAGTCTTGGAAGAAGTAAAAAATTTCATAGCATATGCTAATATTTGAGTTCATTATCAGTGTGTCTTTCTGGTACTACAGTAGTTTCCTATTCTAGGATCTTGGTGCAAAAAAAAAAAAAAAAAAAAATTCATTCATCTTGTGATCTCCCATGGCATCTATATCAGGTTTGGCATGGGGTAGATGTTTTATAAATGTTAGAAATTTAATAAACATTAATAAGTTTCAAACAAGTGGTAAATTAGGTGGCAAATGTGGTGGAAGCCAGGGTGACACATCACAGTCACCAATGTTCTATAACTAGAATAGAGGTCTAGTACCACTTTCAAGGATGGGGATTAAGAAGTGCACTCAGGGACCTTGCAGGCACTGGCCCTAGTTATACGCACACAGGATCAGGGCAGAAGCCAGTGAATCTGATTTACTACTGTGCAGATGGACAATTTTTCCCAATAACTACTGATTCTAAGGTGTATTTCTGTAATCTGATATTTAATCTTATACTGATAAGCAATATTGAAGCTTAAGAAAACGGGCCAGCTTACCTGGCAGGTAGTATACACTTATTAGAGTTCAGGGATTGTTCAAAGGTCCAGTAGATAGTTATTAAAAACCATCAAACAGAAGCCAAGATTTATGCCTTTGGCAGAATATTGATAAGAATGAAAGAAAAATGAAGATCCGAAATTTTGCTGGTCATGAGCTTATCAGTGAGATAAAAGGCGTTTGCTGATTAGAGGTGTTCACTACTTTCTGCCTAAGTCTATGTTGTCCTTAGCAGTGTGGATAGGTTGGATCTGTAGATGGCCTTTGCCTTGGGCAAGAAGGCAGAGGCTGGAAACATGGTGGATCAGATGCGAGTTCTTTTGGTGGTTTTTTTGTTTGCTCTTCCTGTGGACAATTGTTTTAACTTGATGTGAATAATTGGTAAACTTATTCTGAATAATACCTAGTTAAGACGTTATTGTAAAAAAATTTCTTTTGAGAATCAGTATCACTGTAGCCCAGATAAATTATATATTTAATGTTAATTAATGTGTTGAAGCAACCAGACTTCATAAACAACCTTTCATTTTAAGTATTTGAGGGTACATTGTTGGGCATCTATAAGGTTGTGATGACTTATCTTCCTTGTAAGTTATTCCAATAAGGTTGTAGGATTTAAAAAAAAAAGTTTCTACAATCATTTTTGCCTCATTATTTAATTTTTATGATGCTAATATATCTATAGTGCTTTCTTTTGATTTCATGCCTTTTTAGTATAACTTATTTGGTATAACTCCTTTTCAGCGTGTTGAAATCCTCATGTGTAAGTATGTGTGCTTTAAATAACATATAATTGATTTAAAAGAATATGCACTGGCAAGCCAGGCAAGGTGGCACATGCCTGTAATCCCAGCACTTGGAAGGCCGACACAGGAGGATTGATGAAAGTTTGAGACCAGCCTGAGGTACAAAAGTGAGCTCTAAACCAGCCTGAACTGCATAGCAAGACTCTGTCTCAAAAAACAAAACAAACAAACAAACAAACAAACAAACAAACAAACTGGCATTTATCAACAATAGGTTATTTCATTCCATTGACAATTATATATATATTAATTCTTCCTATCATTTTATTTTTGGCCTAATAGGATGATTATGTTTTTCTCCTCTTTCTAATTTCATTTGAACTGAGCTTAAATCAATTTTTTACTCTACATGTTTGGAAGTCATACATTTTATTTTCTTTAAATATTATCCTTAGCATTTTAATATATATATATATATATATATATATATATATATATATATATGATCAAAATTTTGTCTTTATATTTGAAAAATACAGAGTAGAAATTTCTCATTTCAGTACTATTTTTTTATTAGCACATATTTAAAATTCAAAAGGTTATAGTCATCTTGGGGGATGGTTACTTGTACATATAACACTTCTTCCTTTCTGTTTTAAGCTTTTCCCCTCTTCTGTCCCATTTCTCTTTCTCTCGAGGTTTCCATATCCCATTTTTCATACTTGTTGATATTATTTATTTTAGCTCATGTTATAGCACATAGTGTTCACATTAATGAGTGTTATTAGGTTCCTGTACATGGTATATTTTTATTATTCTTATTTTCCCATGCTCTCCTCCTCATGTCTTTTCCTAGTCCCTTGGAAATAATCCCTCTTGGAAGCTATTTGTCTCCTTATCCTTTTCTATCCATCCTTTATCAATTTCCTTGTACTTTGCCTCACTCAAAAATGGTAGACACCACTTGGGAGGCTGAGGCAGGAGGATCGATGTGAGTTCGAGACCAGCCTGGGATACAAAGTGAGCTCAAGGCCAGCCTGAACTGCATAGTGAGACCTTGTCTCAAAGAGACCAAAAAAAAAAAAAAAAAGTTAGACACCACATGGTTTTTGTATATCTGGTTTATCTCTGTGTTTTCTAGGTGCATCCATTTTCCTATATGTGTCTCAAATGTTTCATTCTTTATATCTGAGTAATATTGCACTATATATATATATATATATATATATATATATTGCACTATAATATATATAATATTGCACTATATATATGTGTATATATATATATATATATATATATATATATATATCACATTTTAAAAAATCCAATTGTTTGTTGATGTATGTACAGGCTACTTCTAGGATTTAGCTATTATGAATAGGGCTGCTATAAACAGTGGTATGTATATAATTATTATAGCATAAGGCCTTAAACTCTTGGGGTATATACCTAGAAAGAGGATAGCTAGGTCACATGGAATTTGTAATTTCAGTTCTTTGAGAAGTTTCATACTGATTTCCATAGTGCTTGTACTAGTTAACATTCCCACCAGCAAAGAATGAAGATTGCTTTTTCACCACAGCTGTGCCAGACTTTGTTGTTTGGTTTATTAATGATTGTCATTCTTTCTAAAGTAACATGGAGCCTTAGTGCTGTTTTAATTTGTATTTTTCTAATGGCCAGAGATACTGAACATTTTTGGATATATTTGTTGACCATTTATATTTCTTCTGTTAAGTGTTTATTCGTCTTGCCCATTTCTTGATTGGGTATTGAAGTTTAGGTGGATTATTATTATTATTTAGTTCATAGTGTAGTGTAGTGTAGTGTAGCGTAGCGTAGCATAGCATAGCATAGCATAGCATAGCATAGCATAGCATAGCATAGTATAGTATAGTATAGTATAGTATTAGTGTAGTACAGTATTGTCCTCTGTCTGAAAAATAGCTGGCAAAATTTTTTTCGCATTCCATAAGTTGTCTCTTCACTCTACTGATTGATTCTTTTGCTGATATAATACCATGTGTTTATTTTTGCTATTTCTTGTGTAATTGAGGTTTTGTCTATAATTTCTTTGTTTTACTTTTTTTTTGTGTGTGTTTAGGGAAGGATGTACAGGGTGTTCAGGGTCTCACTATTAGATTGTACTTATAGTGATCTGCCTGTTTACAGCCTCCCAAGAGCTGGTATTACAGGCACACATCCCCATTCCCACAGTTGCCATCTCAGCATGCCCTGGATGTGAGGCTGTGATGGCATGCCCAGGGATCGAACCCCTGGCCCCTGGTTGCAGGTGCTTTAATGCACTTAGCTATTTGGCTGCCCCCCCCTTTTTTTTCCCAACAAATCTTACACATTTACAGCTAGTAATATGAACAACTAATTTCAAGATAGCATCATGTAATACAGCAACCATTGTTGAATTCCTATTACATTCCTTAGCAAAATCTTTATCATTTCTAATGTTGATGTTTTCTTTATATTTTTACTTAGCATTCCTTAAACAATAAAAAAGATTAACAAATGGAAATCCTTTACTACACCTATGTATTCAAGTGTTTTACCTATTTCAGTGTTTAGATCTTTGATCCATTTTGAGTTTTATTGCCTATTTGATGAGAGATAAGGCCCTAGTTTTAATCTTCTGCAAACAGATAACAAGGTTTTCAACATGACTTGTTGAATAGGCTGTCTTTGCCATAGCATAAGTTTTGGCCCCTTTGTTACATCTATTTACCTATAAAAGCCTCAAGTTTATCTTTTTTCATAGCAATATTCCGTATTTTAAAAATACTACATCTTTTTTATCCATTCCTCTTTTGATGGGCATTTGGGTTGTTTGCATATGTAACTATAGCAAATTGTGCTGCTGTAAACATGGATATACATCACTGCGGTATGACATTTTCAGTTCATTTGAAAAACTATGCAGGAGGGGAATATCTGGATTGAATAGGACCTGCAGTCTCAGCTATATGAGAAGTCTCTACACTGATTTCCATAGTGGTTGTACCAATCTACACTTCCATCAGCAGTAAAGAAGGATTCCTTTTCCTTAAAACCCCTCCAGCATTTGTTATTGGTAGATTTCTTGATGATAGCCATTCTCTCTGGCATAGGAAGGAATCTCAGTGTTGTTTTAATTTGCATTTCTCAAATGACCAATGATGTTCAACATTTTTTTATATATTTATTTGCCATTTGTATTTCTTCATGTGAGAGGTGTATATTGATATCAGATGCCCAGTTTTTGATCGGGTCTTTCAATTTTGAGAACCTGATTTAAAAAATTGTTATATGTTCTAGAGCAGCAGTTCTCATCCTGTGGGTCACAACCCCGGCAGGGGTCAAACTACCAAAACACAGGTTGCCTAAAGCCATTCCAAATTATAACTGTAGCAAAATTACAGTTTTGAAGTAGCCACCAAAATTATTTTTTTTTGTTTGGGGTCACCGCAACAGGAGGAATATTGCAGTCTCATGGCACTAGAAAGGTTGAGAACGACTGTTCTAGAGAGAAGTCCTTTATCAGAGGGACTATCAGTTATAATTTTTTCCCAATTTATGAATTTTCTTTTAACTCTGTTGGGTGATTTCTTTTGAAGGGCAGAACATTTTTAAAAAGATGAGATCCCTGGCTGAGGAGAAAACTTGGTGATCTAAGCACCTGCTTGGTAAGCACAGGGATCCTAGTATGATACCTGGTACTGCATGCACCATTCTGGGCATACTGTGCCAACCACCAAAAGTGAGCATTGTGGCATGTGCCTGTAATCTCAGTTCTGGAGAGGCTGAGACACAGGATCACTGAACTATGTATCAAGGCACTGTAGCAAATAAATACAATACTTTAAAAAATTTAAACAATGAGATAACATCCCAGTTGTAGAGTCTTTGAAGTATTTTTCTGTAGTTTGGTTTTTGTTCATGAACTATCTACTGCTATATCTTTTAAGATTTCTACCTACTTTGTCCTTCAGAAGATTTAGTGTTTCTCTTTTAATATTTAAATCTTTTATCCATTTTGATTTTGTTTTGTGCATGGTGATAGAAATGGGTCTAATTTTATTCTTCAGCATGTGGAAGGCCAGTTTTGCAGCATCGTGTATTAAAGAGCCTGTCTTTATTCCAGTGAATATATTTGGCCCTTTTGTTAAAGATAAGTGGCTGAGTCTGTCTCTTTTAGTCTGTTCCACTGATCCTCAGGTCTGTTTTCTGGTCTCACTAGTGTGAGAACCTCAAAGAGTAAATAAAATCTGAAGGGCATGATGGATACTGTAAAGAGAAAAAATCTATTCAAAGGGAAGGAAAAACTGAGATGAGGAAAAAGATAGGAGAGGGAGGGAGTGAGGAGGGACAAAGATATATTTATGTAGGTATGTATATATGCAGAATGGTTTATATTGCTGATTTCTGCTTGTCTACAGAGGGAGGCAGTTGATGCTTGATATTTTTCCTTATCCTTTTTATTTTTTATATAATTGATTTTTTAAAAATCAATTTTGCAAGCTGATATCTGACAATCTACACACCATACAATATAGCAAACATTGAATTTCTATTTTGTTTGGTAAAGATTTTTGTTGTTGTATTTTAGGGAAGGCTCTACAGGTTGTTGAGCGGCTCACTACTAGACCTAGACTCATAGTGATCCATCTGTTTACAGCCTCCCAACAGCTGGGATTACAGGCATGTACCACCCTGCCCAGTCTCAATTGGTGTCAGCATGCCCTAGGGGCAGGGCTGGCACAACAAGCCCTGGAATTAAGCCCCAGATCCTTGTACCTGCTTGCAGGCACTTTAATTTCCCGAGCTGTTTGGCTGGCCCTTGGTGAAGATTCATATGCTTGCTTGCTTGCTTTCTTTCTTTCTTTCTTTCTTTCTTTCTTTCTTTCTTTCTTTCTTTCTTTCTTTCTTTCTTTCGGTGTTTTAATGAGACATAGAGTTCTTCCTTTATGAATTTTGTTTGAACTTTATATTATCGCCAGCTCAGCCTACCCTGGCAGTGGGGCTGGCACAGCATGTGGTGCCAGGGATTGAACCAAGGTCCCTGCGGTTGCCTAAGCTTGCCTAAGCAGGTACTTTACAATGCTGTGCTATCTCACCAGCCCCAAGATTTGTTTGCTTGCCTTTCTTTCTTTCTTTCTTTCTTTCTTTCTTTCTTTCTTTCTTTCTTTCTTTCTTTCTCTCTCTCTCTCTCTCTCTCTCTCTCTCTCTCTCTCTCTCTCTCTCTCTCTCTCTCTCTTTCTTTCTAGTACAGAGTCTACAGGGTCTCACTAGGTAGATCGGACTTATAGTGATCCTCCTGTTTTGAACCTCCCAAGTGTTGACATTATAGGCGTGCACCACTGCCCCAAGTCTCAATTGCTATCTCAGTGCTCCTTGGGAGCGGGGAGGCATGGTACACCAAGGATTGGACCCCAGTGGCTGTGCTCTGCCTAAGTAGGTGCTTTAGTCTGATAAGCTATCTGGATGACTTTTGTATTTTTTTCTAGTATGTGGGATTTTTGTTTATTTTCTCTTTAGATAATTAACCTGAAAAATTGAATATCTGAAGGTTTTTGTATCCTGTGTTGTCTTCTATTGGTGTATTACTAACATGGCACTTTTATTATAATTGCTTTATAGTATAGCTTGAAGTCTCATAATTGCTATGCTGTGGCCTTTGCTTTTACTGCCCCAAATTATCTTTTGCTATTCTGGGTCTCTTCTGATTCCATATAAATTTTAGAATTGTTTTCTCTAGGTATGTAATGTAGGCTGCTGGTATTTTGATTGGGATTGCATCAGATGTTTAGAATAGTTTTGGAAATATGACATTTTGACAGTATTGGCTTTCCCTATCCAGGGGAAGGAATTATCTTTTCATTTTCTGATGCCCTGTTTTATCTTTCTCAGATATTTCATTTCTTTTGGAGTTACTGGATGGTATCGTTTTTATAATGTTTTTCTCATTAAGTAATTATTAGTGTACACAAATGCTAATTATTTCTGTGAATTGACCTTATATCTTGATGTGTTGTTGAAGTTTGGTTTTAATTTATGGGCTTTTTTGGTGGAGTTCTTTGGTTCTGTGTGTTCTGTATTCCTGTCACTTCTTTCTCTATAGAGAGGATCATGTCATCAGCAAATAATGACAGCCTGAGTTCTTTCTTTCATATATGTTTATGTTTTTTATTTCTTTCTTTTGCCTAACTGACCTGGTTTATGTTTCAAGAACTGTGTTGAACAGACAAGGTAATAGTGAATATTTTTGTCTTGATCCTGGTTTATTTTAAATTTTATTTATTTATTTACATTATGGCTCACTCAGCTAGGGATGGGGCTGGCACAGCATGTGGTGCCAGGGATCGAAATGCAGTCCCTGGGGTTGCCTAAGCTTGCCTAAGCAGGGGCTTTAGACCACTGAGCTATCTCACTGGCCCTTGATCCTGATTTTAAAGGGAATGCTTTTGGTTCTTTCTCATTTAGCATAATGCTGGCTATTAGTTTGTCATATACAGCTTTTATCTCATTTATTTATTTATTTATTTACTTACTTACTTATTTTAGTGGTACCACGGATTGAACTCAATACCTTGCCAGGCAAGCACTTATTTCACTGAGCTGTCTCCCTGGCCGGCTTTTATCATATTTAGGTATGGTCCTTCTATACATTTTTTGTTCAGGGTTTTTATGATAAAAAGATATTGGATTTTGCCAAGAGCCTTTTCTTAATCTATTAACATGATGATATGATTTCTGACCCTGTTTCTGTTTGTGTGATTATTACATTTATTATCTTATGTATGTTTAAACATCCTTGCTTCTCTGAGATGAAACTTACTTGATCATGTGTCATATTTTTCATAATATCCTATATTTCATTTAGTAATATCCTATTGGAGATTTTGTCTTCTATATTCATTAAAGAATGAGCCTATAGTTTTCCTTTTTAGTTGGGTTTTTATCTGGTTTTCTGGTCAGGGTGATATGGATTTCAATAAAGAAATTTTGAAGAACTCCATTCCTTTCAACTTTTTTTTTGGAGAGCATTTCTTGTTTCTTTATGAATTTTAGTTTACTGTCACCTCTTAATTCCCCAAAGTCTTTTATGTTTTTAATTTCTAACAATATTTGAATACATTATAAACTCTTCTTTCTTAATTTATAAACAGTAAATACTAGCCGGGTGTGGTGGCACATGCCTGTAATCCCAGCACTTGGGAGGCTGAGGCAGGAGGATTGATGTGCGTTCAAGACCAGTCTGGTCTACAAAATTCAGTCAAGGCTAGTCTGAAACACATAGCAAGACCCTGTCTCAAGAGGACAAAAATAAATAAATAAATTACAAACAGTAAATACTGTTATTCCACTGTCTTACCTGGAAGTCTGAATTTTTTTTCCAATTTGACAACTTCCCTTCTGCCTCTTTGGCCTTTTAAAATAATGTTTGTAGGCTAGGCGTGGTGGCACATGCCTGTAATCCCAGCACTTGGGAGGCTGAGACAGGAGGATCAGTATGAGTTCGAGACTAGCCTAGGCTACAAAAGTGAGCTCAAGGCCAGCCTGAACTGTGTAATAAGACCCTGTCTCAAAAAGACAAAAAAGTAAAAAAAACTTAAAAAAAATGTTTGCAGCTTCTCCAGCTGCAATGCAACCCATGTCATTCACACAGCAGAACAGAAAAAGGGAAAGATATTGAGAGCCACTGAAATTGGAAATTGGCCATATGTGGGAGGACAGGTCAATGCCAGAGTGCATGAAGGAGTCACATTGCCTCAGTCTTGGGAAAAATATCTTGTCTGGCCAATGTCAGTTATTAGTCACTAGGCAACTATGTATCACCTGATTGCAACTTTGCTAAGGTATAAATAAATGCTCCTACTATTTTATTTGGGGTCAGGCCAACAGATCACAACCTGACCAAGCTCTGTTCTTCTTGTCTATATTTTCTTTATTCTTGCTGCCATTTTTCTCTGGAATATGCCAAGAGAAAAATGAATCCCCACATGACTATTGCCAAAATCTCAGGCGCTCTCTCTAAACAATGACAGAGTTGTAAGTTGTGGAACCCCAGATACAATTAGAGATAAATTACTGAACTTTCATGAAATAAAAGATACTCAAAATAAAAAAAATGTTTTATTAAATGAAGAATAGATTTATGTTTTAACATAAAGTTACTTCTAAAAGAAGTCATTTGTTATAGGATATATTTGATTAACTTTCTGTAAATTTAAGTGCAGGGATTAATTCGTGTAAGTGCCTTTGTAATTTAGAATACAGAAGTTTTTCAGTGTTCAAAGAACTTGATTTTATTAATAGTCTCTGTTTTTTAATCTTTTAATCTAAAATATAAATAAATACTTTTTTTTCTGTGTCTTCAATGTATTCCTTACTGGTTGTTTTCTTTTGCATGGACAGTGGTACATTAGGGTTAACCTTAATTCAGCTACAGTTTAACTCCTTGGCCTTAGACCAATAAGGCTGTTCCCGCCTTCCTTCCAGAGGTTGTTGCCCAGAGTGAACAATGATCCCTAATTTTATTCAGTTAAAGTGAATTTCTAGATTTTTGTAATGCTACCACACATGGTCTAGAGAAGGTAGTGTACTTCTTGTGCTCTAGCTACAGCCACATTGATCATAAGAGAAGGTACCCTGAAGATAAAGCCAAATCTAAAGGCTGAAGGGAAAAGAAAGACTGCAGGGACAGAATTAGTCCTGCACTCAGCTTCATGGGCCAGTTATTTATCTTCATAGTCAAAGCCTAATCAGGATGCTGTTCTATTATTTGTTACCAAAAGCACATTACCAGATACAGGATTTGGCAGTAAAAATGGTAGCATTTTGCATGTAACAGACTGTAAATACTGAACAAACTGCACCTAGGTGTTTTAAGTGGCTATTCAGGTATAGTTTAGACTGATAGTCTAAATTTTTAAGTTTTAGTAGTGCATATTATCTACACACAGTAGTAGATTTTGCTTTCCATATTTATATATGTAACATACTTTGATTTTCCCTTAGCGTCTTTTTTTACCTTTACCTTTTCCCATCTCTAGCTAAAATGGTAGCTCCACTTTCAGTTTTTTGAGCAACATCCACAGTAGTTTCATTAATTTATATTCCAACAATAGTGGATAGGAGTTTTTCTTTCACTGCATTGATAGCTACTATTTATGTTATGCATAGTAGGACTATTGAGTTCAATCATCATGTGCCATTTGTTGCACAATTTTTAATGTTATCTGAGATTTCTGGATTGAAAGCAACTTTATATGATATTTCATGATGAAAAATCATTGTTTCTGTAAAAATAATAGTGCATAACAAGGAAAACACATACTAAGTAGCAATCTTAGTAAATAAAATCTGTTGTTTTCTGTAGGATAGAATGGGTTATATGATTTTATTTAATCAACTTTCAAATAAGTTTATGGTTAATAAACCATATTATTGAGAGATGATACATCTTGCTCATTGAGAGATGATACATTGGTTTCTGCTTCAAACAGTTTGAACGTTCAACAAAGATAAGCTTATGTCAGCTGGCGTGACAGAGACTCCATAGTACTGGGTTAGTGAATAGCCTTTTCTGTCATCCAGTTGCATCATTTTCCATTATGAAAGCAGGGGAAAAAAACAGAGGAGTGGTAGATAACAGAGGATGATTTACTGGCAAATAGTCATTCTGCCACTGACATTTTCAGTATCTCTTTAGTGGGTAATTCATTGCAGGAAATATTGCTATGAGATGCAAAAGTCCATATATCTTGTATACACTTTCTTAAGTTCAGCCATGTTTTTTCCTCCAAGTTCTCTTTATCCTTTGTTTACCCAACTTATTGTTTTACAGGCTTCTGGCCAACTAGTTGGGCCATTTGTTGCTTTGAATCAATCTGTTTATCCTTCTTCAGCTTACTTTCTGACCATTGCACATTTATGACCAAGTACAGTGTTTGGAGACTTGCTTACTAGTTGGAATTTTTTTCATTGTTGTATTTGTAAGGTATCTTTGGTGTTGGAGCAGTCAGTTTATACCCTGTACTATTTTACTGAACTGACATATTCATTCACAAACCTCATATTATTCCTCATTTTGGCATGGTCATGAGGAAACCCCACCTGCTTGTAGGTTTGAACTAAGGGAGCAAAAATGGTTAGATTAGAGGAAAATGAAATGTGCAGTTAAGTTTCTTTATGTTCTTGGGCTTGATTCTCTTTTTTTTAATTTTATTTTTTTTTTCTTGTTTCAGAATCTTTGTTTGTTTATTCATTCATTTTTATGGCTGGCTCAGCCTGCCCTGAGGGCAGGACTGGCGCAGCATGTGGTGCTGGGGATCGAACCGTGGTCCCTGAAGCCACCCAAGCTTTCCCAAGCAGGCGCTTTAGACCACTGAGCCATCCCGCTGGGCCCCTTGATTCTCAATGTTGCAATTTCATCATGTTTTTGGTTTTGTTTGCCTTGACTTTAGTACTTGATAGATAAAAATTATATGAAATCACTTGATGTCCCATAGTCATCTATGCAATGTCTGATAAGTCCTAGTAGCATGTATGGTTACTCTTTGAATAGTAAATAGTTCTATGTTCATCAAGGTCTTGGTCTTGGCATCTACTCCTTACAAATGAGAATATTTTAAATAGATCAATAATTGTGAACCACATGGTAGAGATTCTGTTGATATGTTTTAGCAAAGGTGCCACATCTAACATCATAAATGGGATTAAAGTATTACTTAGTGAAGTTTATAGGAATCACCATCATCTATTATGATTCACATGATTTTTAAACAGATATGTTGGTAAAGTATATTGATATACTTATGTATCACTTGTATTTCTTAATTGTTTATGACCAAATAGACTGATAATTAGAAAAAAGTTTATTAAAATGATTCTGTGTTACCCAGTGAGAAAATAGAAAAAAAATTACTCCCAGGAAGCTTCCAAAACCACACTGCAAACCTAAGGTTGATTATATTGGTATTCTTAAAGTGCAGCTATATTTGCATGTCATTTATGGTGCTAAAAGCCTGAACCATAAACAGCAACCAGTTCATGAGAGACGCTATAAACCATATGACTTAAGACCATGTAAAGAATTTGTCTATTTTTATGGAAGAGAACTTGTAAACAAAAGTAACATTGTAAGAATTTCATCTACAAAGATGACTCAGAATGTATTGCAGAGAATGGATTGGGAAGAAAGTTATATTAGTGAGTGCTTTCCAGAGAAACACAACAAATAGGATGTATATGCATGCATATATATGTAGTTATTTTTCCATCTTTTAGCTCAGCAGAAACCTCCCTACACCTTCTTCTATCTTACTATTCACCCCTAATTTGCCTCCCAGAGTCTTTGGATTACAGATATGTATTACCATATCATAAATTATCCATATGATTATAGGAGCTTAATTCACTCACTGTATTTTTATAATCCTCTCAGGTTTCAGACATGCAGTGCTATCCACAGTGAAAACTGATTAAAGACAGTACTCACTCAGGACTGCACTGGAGACCGATTGTGTGATTTTTTGAAGAATACCCACTCAGTGTTAAACTTACTCATTTTCTTGGTAGCTGAGTGAAAATACTTGGAAATTTCAACTTTAAAGAAAAAACAGTTTTTAGAAGGCTCAGTCCACAGCTGGCCAACTCCAGGCTCAAGTGGAAAAGACTGGATAAAAGAAAGTTGCTCACATCATGGTGGCCGAGAAGCAAGGAGCCAGAAAGTGTGATATACACTTCCAGGTCATGACCCACTGACCCCCTCTTCTGACCAGACCCCACCTCTTCATAGCAAGTCAGCTATCTTGTCTCCCATCCTTTCTAAAACTGTCACAGATGAGTGCATGAGGGCTTTGGGAGACATTCTAACACCATATACTTGCCAAGAACTCTGTACTTGTCACTCTAACTTTAACATTCATTCTTATACATTCATAAAGCTAAAAATGTAACAATTGAAAAATGAATTGTAGGTAATTATGTAAAATTCTGCACTTGGAATCCCATAGTTTATTAACATTATGTGAACTAAATATCACCATTGAAACATTTAAAGCATATTGTGGAAACAAAATAAGATTAGCAAATTATTGCTTTAAGATATACTTACAAGATCTTAAAATATTTTCTTATTAAAGAATATTTCATTATGCCATGTATGTGTCTTTAAAAATTCTATGCAAGTCTTTTAGTGACTGCTAATATAGTACTAGGAAACTTCTTGAAAATTATATAAAAATGAGCATCTATAAAATGTCATTTTCTATTTAGAGTAAAAAATGAAAGCTAGTGCTGTGGGCAAGACAAAATAATAATTATTTTAAAATTTTGCTTATGTCGCTGTCATAAAACACACCTTCTATATTTATTCTCCCACTTATTGTTCCTTCATGAGGCATAGTTTTCCATTTTTTGGGCCAAGATCCTTGAATAGTCAGTTTCTTCCTTGTAGTGATGCATTACTTAAGTGGGAGACTAAGTTACTTTTTTCTTTGCTGAGAAAAAAAATACCTGACATTGAAATTTAAAGAAGGAAAGATTTACTGTATATCACAGTTTTTTTTTTTTTTTTTTTTGGTCTTAGTTTTTTTCTATATCACAGTTTGCAAATCTTTTGTCTCCATAGTTGGCTGACTGCAAAGCAGGGTAGCATGGCAGGGTGTTTTCATACAAGAGAAAGACTTCGAGGCAGGAAAAAGGCAGCAAGCAAACAGAAACCCCTTTCTGCTTCCTTCCATGGGACCTACCTTTCAGATGGTGCCTCCCACATGGGGTTGGGGGATGGTAGGCTTTCCCAGTATTCAGTGGACTAATTTGATAATCATACACTTTTTTTTTTTTTTTGGTCTTTTTGAGACAGGGTCTCACTATGCAGCTCTGGCTTGCCTGGAACTCACTTTTGTAGCCCAGGCTGGTCTTGAACTCACATGGATCCTCCTGCATCAGCCTCCCAAGTGCTGGGGTTACAGGTGTGTGCTATCATACCAGGCAGTAATCATACATTCTTAATCCCAGTATTACACACTCAAGAACCAGTTGCCACTAAATAGCCTCCTCCCCCCATCAGTACCTGAGGCTTTGGAGGGCCATCTTGATATAAGCCATAATAGAAACTAAATTCCTTAACTCTAGAAAAGTAATTTGTGGGTCTGGTGTTGATAGTATTTAAAATTTCCCACTGTTTTGCTGTTTGCTGACAGAGCACACTTTTGTTAGCAAACAGGGAAACTGTATTTGTCATTCAACAGTAGGGTGGATATACATTATGCAGGGGTTAAGTGATTATATGGCCACCTAGAGTTATGTGTACCCTCACCCAAACTTCAGTTCTGATACTGAAACCACCTCACATATCATCCAGAGCATGAAAATATTTATTTCTCACAAACTTGAGAGAACAAGGCACATCTCTTAAATAGGTCCAAAATGGCTTTAGAAAAGGGTGTAAGTTTTATTGTGGTTACTATGGTGAGAGTTCTGCCAGATTTGCATGATTTGAATTTACTGATGGAGCCAGATGACAAATGAACAAGGTTTTTTAATTAGTTTGTTGTGATTTGACCACAATGGAAAGACAAAAGTAGAGTGAGGTTTAAAAAAGCTACTAATGGTCAGATATTAAAAACTTGGCTCAGCCGGGCGTGGTGGCGCACGCCTGTAATCTCAGCACTTGGGAGGCTGAGGCAGGAGGATCGTTGTGAGTTCGAGACCAGCCTGGGCTACAAAAGTGAGCTCAAAGCCAGCCTGAACTGCACAGTGAGACCCTGTCTCAAAAAAAAAAAAAAAAAAAAAAAAAAAAAAACTTGGCTCAGAGTTTGCATTACACTGATTTCTTTGTACATACAAAGAGATATTAATCTTTGGAGATGAAGACTATTATTCAAAACACGAATTTTCCTTTGGGAAAGCTTAGCTCTCGCCACAAAATGTTCTATTATAATTTTAAGTTTAACTAATCTATATCAATTCAGGGAAGATTGACATCATTATGTCAAATATTCTATGAATATGGCACATATCTCCATTTATTTGGCTTTTTAAATATCTCTTTGAAATATTTTATTGGTATTATAAATTAAACTTTTAAAATACATAATCTTTCTAATAGATAAGAGTAGAATATATTGTAAATTTCTATCTTGCATCTGCAACCTTATCCAGTTAGTTTTAGTGCATTTTTATGATTATCATAGTTTTCCACATAGATTGTTGTGTCCACTGTAGAGAAAATTTTATTTTATTTTTTCCTCTCTAATCAGCATGCTGTCTCTTTGTTTTTTATTTACCTTATTCACTTGTTAATAACACTTGTTAGTGTTAAATACTAGTAATGAAAAAAAATACTAGTAATGATGGTGTTTTTTGAATTAATGTTCGTGAGAGTCAGCTTGAAGCTTTTCTTTATTTGTTAGGCCTTTGTTTTGTTCTATGAAAATAGAATAAATCTCCAAATATTCATTCCAGTCAATTTTCCTTAAGAATTTTGTAGACTTGGTATTTTTATGTAAATGGTTTATAAATTTCAGAAGTGATTGTTTTCTAGCCATGAAATTTTCTTTGAAGAAAAGACTTTAAATGAATATTGTTTAGTTACTTAATATGGTATTAAGTTACTTGTTCTTTTATAATTCGTGCTTTTCCAGGTTTGTCCACTTCTTTTATCTTGTCAATTTTTCTTATCATTTTTTTTTCCTATTTTCAAGACCTTGCACTTGCCAGGTAGGCACTTGTGCCACGGAGCTATCTCCCTGGCTCCAATTTTCCTTTTCAGTGCTAAGAATCGACCCTAGGATCTTGCTCATGCTTGATGAACATACTACCACTGAGCCACATCCTGGTGTCTTTTAAAACAAATATATATATACATATATATGTATATATGTATATATATATACATATATACATATATACATATATACATATATACATATATATATGTATATATATATATATTTTTTTTTTTTTAAAGAAAGAGCAAAACCATGCATTATATACATAGGATGAAGTAGGCAATTTTCCTAAGAACCTCCAACAGGCTTTTCACACCGAGGATAGCAATGTGTAACATTAAAATTGTGCTTCGAATGCCTGTCAATCTGGTCTTTTGGATGTGGACTGTTTCTAATGTAATTTCAGTTATTGCTATATTTTCAAGTAAATGACTGTTTCACAAGAAAACAAAAACATATTAAAAGAGAATAAGAGACAAAGAAAAATGCCAGAGGATTGACCAGCTACAATTTTGTATATGCTTAAATTTCTAAATTTCTATGTAAAAAATGTAACTGCTTTTCTCAAATTTTGTAAGGATTAATTAGAATGTCAATGATTGATGGAAAATACCAATTCTAAGTTAGGTCTAAGACGTTTGATATTCAGAAAGACAGTGATGTTAAACTCAAGTACCTATGTTATAGAGTAATAGTATCACTAAGTTACCCTTCCAGAGGGTTAAAAATCTAAGTTTACAGACCAAAAATTAGAGAAAAAGAAGGGTTATCAGGATAGGCAGTATTTTGGCACTAGCCCTTCAAAATCAGTGAGGATTTAGGACATAAGAGAACCTATGTTGTAACATCCTATAACTCAGTGGTGTCCCAAATTTTCTATTAAAGGAGATTTTGGGGCTACAGAGGAAGGGGATTGATAATGTGTAGTGTGTCTAAGGAAAGTCACCTAGAGAGAAAACATTTTCTCAGGCTTTCACAGAGAGCAAACTGGTCAAGCAATTGGCATGACTCATCTAGATCACTGACATTGACAACACTTCTACAAAGTACTGTACATGGTTTCAAGATAAATCCTGAGGGGATTTGATTGACCTTGCAAGATACAAAAGTTACATGTTTTGGTATACAGGTCTGGCTTTAACTTGCCCTTAACCCCCCAGCAGAAAAGTTTAACCATGAGGTATAAAAAGTAAAGCTAGACTAGTATACTGAGCTATAAAAGGCTTAAATCAACAGCTTCCGACATTGCCAGTTTGGCCAATAACCCACTATGATTATGGAATATTGGACTATGTATACAACTACTTTCTCTTAATTCAATTAGAAGAAATTTTTATATCAATAATGATTAGAAAAATTATCATATCTGTATCCTGTGTTCCAAATAACTACTACAAGGAAACAGTATGTATTGTATCCATTATTGGGAATGTACTACTAATGCATTTTAAAACTGTTGCATTATTATTTCTTATTAAAAGTAATAAAAACTTGAAAAAAAAGAAGAAAGGATCAGCTGGAAAGACTAGTCCTCAATCTGTAATTCTGCATCAGACTTCTTAGTAGCTGATGTCATAGGAATTTGCCACTATCTCCTGTTACTTAGTCAAGTTTATTGGAGTAAATTTCTCTGTTATCCTTTTAATATCTGATAGTTTTACAGTAACATCGATACCTGAATTCTTTATATAGAAAATGTATGTTGTTTGTTTTTCCTTGATCCTTATAAAGGTTGATAAATTTTTTTATTCTTTTTTTTTTTTTTTGAAGGTTGATCAATTTTATTTAATCTTTCTACCTAGGTTTTGGTTTTACTGATTTTTTTTGTAGTAAAATAATCTTTTAAAATATAATTCAAAATCTAGAAACACAAGTGAGACATTTTACAAACAAACATAATCATCAAAATACATGAAAAAATAGAGTTGTATAGAGAGCAGTATAGACACAGGAGAAAGATTAAAATCCTTCTACAAGCGTGGTCAGAGAGAAAAACAGTTCACGGAAAATGTTAACATGTATTATACATGTGTTTGAATGATCTAAAATGATTTTCTGATCTAAAATGATTTTCTTCTGCTGGGCATGGTGGTGCATGCCTCTAATCCCAGCACTTGGGAGACTGAGGCAGGAGGAATAGTGTGAGTTCGAGACCAGCCTGGGCTACAAAAGTGAGCTCAAGGCCAGTCTGAACTGAATGATGAGACCCTGTCTCAAAAAGACAAAAAAAAAAAAAAGGTTTTTCTTTTTCTTCTTCTTCTTCTTATTAGTCTGTTTTTTATTTCATTGAGATTACTAGTCATTTTTATTATTGCTTTTCTTTTGCTGGTTTGGGGATTAATTTGCTTTTTTATTTTCAATTGTATTTTATTGATTGATTGATTAGACAGAGTCGTTTGTAGTTCAGGCTGCCTTTGAACTTATTATTACTGCATTCTCCAGGCTGGTCTAAAACTTGTAGCAGTCCTCTTACTGCGGTCACCCACGTGCTGGGGTGACAGGCACTCAGTACCATGCCCTAAGTGTTTTTGATTGAAAAAAATTTTTGGATTTAGATGAAAGTTTAGGTCATTAAGTTGAGATCCGTCTGTCTGTCTATCTTTTTCTTTCTTTTTTTCTTTCCACATTTTAAGTATCCTATCTTTATTTGAAACTAGTGTTTGCTTGATAGTTGTAACTTAATTTATAAGTGTTTGTGGAGTTTTCTGGTTGTTATCAATTTCTAACAATTCCCTGATAAAGAACATGATTTTTAGGACTGCAATGTTTTAAAATATTTTGAAGCTTTTTTTTAATACCCCTAAGTATTCCTTTCTTAGTAAATGTTCCTGTCACTGTTCAAGGGACTATGTATTCTATTATTTTTGAATAGTGTGTTCTAAAAATGTTAGTTAGATCAAGTTAACTGATAGTTTTTATGTAGATCTTCATTTTTACTATTTTCTTTTATTATTATTGTTATTTTTGTTGTTTTTTTCTATCAATTATGAGAGATGTAGAAAATCCCAGTGTTGACTGTGGGCTTGTTTTCTCCTTGTAGTGTGGGCTTTTTATTATTATTATTTATTATTATTATTATTATTATTATTATTATTATTTCTTCTTTTTCAGTCCTATGGGCTGAAATCAGGGCCTTCTGACTGATCTACATTCCAACTATTTTAAAACTTTTTTTCCATTTTGAGACAGGATCTCATGAAGTTACTAAGTTGCTCAGGTGGAACTTAGCTCAAATTTATCGTCTTGTTACTTTTTCGCATTATGTATTTTTAAACTTTATTATTACATAGATATTTATGATTTTTATGTCCCTTTGATGAATTGCCCATTTATTATTATGAAGTGACTATCTGAAATCCTGGAAATATACTGTGTTCTCCATTCTACCTTACTTTATATTAATATTTTTCTACATATGTTTCAATTAGTGTTTATATGACATATAATTTTCCTAAATTAGGCATCATAATTTAGTATTTTTTTTTCTAAATTCAACAGGCATTTTGTAATTGAATTGTCAATGCCATATATTTAATGAGCTGATGCTGTGATTTGTTTTGAATCTATCATCTTGCAGTTGGTTTTCTAGTTATCTTATTAGTTCTTATTTTCCCCCTCTTTGTGTTGCATTTTTTTATGATTCCATTTTTATCTCTTTTTTTGGCTTATTCACTGTGAGCTTATTTTTTTTGGTAGTAATTTTGCCCTCTGGTTAGACTTCAGAGTTCACATCTTTAACTTTCCCTAAGTTACTTGCATTAATTTTGTTATGCTTTATAAATAGTATAAGAACTTTACAAAAGTATGTTTTCATTTCTGTTCTTACTGGCCTTTGTGCTTCTGTTGATATCATTTTACATCTATGCATGTCACAAGACACAAATCCATTATTATTTTTACTTTATTTATTTATTTATTTATTTAATGCCAGAGATTTAACACAGGACCTTGTGCTTGCCAGGCAAGTGCTTATTCTACTGAACTATCTCCCCAGCCCTATTTTTATTTTAAATGGTTATCTTTTCTATATAACTTTAAAAACTATTTTATGTTTATGTTTGTTATTTCTAGGGTTTTCTGGGTGTGTATCCAGATTTCTGTTTGTATAACTAGATACCATCTGATACCATTTTCTTCTTTAAAGTGTTTCTTTAGGATTCTTTCTGAAGACTTTTGATGATAAATAAATCCCTTCCATTTTGAGCATTATTAAAATATTTTATACTCTACCATTTCTTCATGTTTTCAATTCCAACTATCATAGGCCATCTGACATTGATTCACACTTAAATAATTTGATATTTTGCCTACTACCTGTCTTTTTAAAATTGTACTTTGAATTTTTCCACTGATATGTCCAAGTTTGGTAATTAACGTAATTTTTTAAAAAATTAGATGTTCTGTTTGTGATAGATGATCAATAACTCTTTGACTTTTTATTTTTTTTAAGCAGTTTATTTCTAAACTGTATTTATTATTTATTTATGTATGTCGAGCTCAGACTGCCCTGGGGGTGGGGCTGGCGCAACATGTGGTGCTGGGGATGGAACCGCAGTCCCTGAGATTACCTAAGCTTGCCTGTGCAGGCACTTTAGACCCCTGAGCTATCTTGCTATCCCCAAATAACTCATATGTTTACTTAAATGTGTTCAATATTTATGTTTTTTAGCATATTAAATATAGGATTATAAATGTTTTAACATCTATTATTGATGCTTTTCGTTCTTTCTCATTTTATTTTTATTAATTGAATTTTTTCTTTTTGCATTTCTACATATTTGAGTACATGTGATACATTTAAATGTGATATGTTTAAATTTTACCTTTTGAGTTCTAGGGATTTTTGATATTTGCTCTGATTGCATTGAAGTTATATTCAATACTTTGATTTCTTTGGTGGTCTCCTTTTAAACATTATAAGCGGGGCCAAATCAGCCTTTATCCTAGAGATGATTTTTTTTCAGTACTGAGGCAGTGTTTCTCTGAGTACATTACATGATATTCCTTGAATTTTGAGTTTCATTTTAAATTATAGAAAAATTGCTGGCTTTGAACTTTTATCATCCTCAGTTTATTCTTTTATTTTTAAAGAACCTGTTTTTTATATTGGTTTAGTCTACTCATGTACAGATATAGGTTCTTTATGATGAAGTATATATCTAAATCTAATTTCTCTATATCTAAAGTGTACCAGTAAAATTACACACACAGACACACACACACACACACACACACACACACACACACACACACACACACACAAAGATCTTCTTTCCTTCTTGGCTTGTTTTTTTCTCCAGTTGTTTGTAATTTTGTCAGACCTGTTCCCTCATAAATATTGAGCTAAAGAGTCTTTCTCAGATTTTGAGGGTTTTTTTTATATTGCTTTTTTGTTGTTGTTTACTATACTGCCTAGAGAACTGTAATTGTCTTTGGCTTCCTAAAACTTACTTCCATTGTCTCAACTCAGAGAACCAGCTAGCAATCTGAGTTCTCATCTCCTGCTTTGGTCTGGAAACTCTGGGCAGTAAGCTGAGGCAATATGTTTACTACATATTTTTATTTATCTTTTCCAATAATCACCATTATTACTCATCTGATATGCAATGTCTAAAAGCTATAGTTCCATAATTTGTATGCATTTATGATAACCTTCTATTGCAAGTAATGTTTTTTGCAAATGTTCTACAAGATAGCATAAATTTGTAGTAAATTTTAACTTACTAAATTAGCAATGTCTTGCAATAGAAGTAGTATGTGATACTGAATGACACATGATCACAACTGAGCCAATGGTTTTCTCTTCACCTTTACCTCTCCTATCACCCTCCCATCTCCTTGCGCTCCCTACCCCAACAATTGGGGGAGAGTGCCTCCCAACAGCAAGAGATTATGAAGATGATCTTCTTTGCAGTGGAATAGGAGAAAAAGATAGAGAAGTCTCTCACTTTAAAACTTAGATTATGGAAATGCATAAAATTTGGAAAACTGCAAAGTTTTGTAGAAGTACGCTCCTTGAGTAAGAGTAGATTGCAAGCAGTGAACCTTTTTAGTAACAGTGATATTTCACATTTCTGTAAGCTCCTCCAAAGGAGGTAAAACCAAGTGTTATTACATAGATTCTTTGTTAAAGTTGCACAAAAAGAAAATGATTACATTGAATCAGTGGATAACAATGGTAGTGAAAGTTGTCCTAAATAATAACTCCCCTCTCGGTTTTCAAAGCTAAGTGCAGTTTGATTTATTTTTCGTTATAGTTTATATTTTATTTCATTATTTTGTATTATATTATAGCCTCATAATCATTTATATATGAGTGTTTTGGGGAAATGAATAATCTGAGTTTCTGTAATATCTTATGGGGAAAATTAACTTTGATACAGAAATGCTTTGGATTACAATCATGTTTCTCAAACAAATTATGCTCATGAAGCAAGGTTTTACCCTACATTTTAGTTGTTTAAGTGAAAGGATAAAACAGATACTAGTTTCTTCATTATGACTGGCAGTGAAAACTGTCATGTAGTTTATATCTTATAAACAAATAATAAATTAACACACAAATACTCATAATTTGCTGTAGGATATATCAATAAAGATTGTTCCATAGTATTTTCGTATTCTCTTTCCCGGGGCTGGGGATTTGGCTCAGCGGTAGAATGCTTGCCTAGCAAGCTGGAAGCCCTGGGTTCGGCCCTCGGCACCAAAAAAAGAATAAAACCTGTAAAAAACAGTTCAACCAAAAAAATCAATGAAGTGAAAAAAGACCAAAAACAAACAAGGTAACAGCGTATTCTCTTTCCTTACCTCCATTTCTTCTATTTTCCTTTTCTTTGTTTTAACTTTCTTAGTATAAATAAATGCTAGTAATAACCAGTAATATCTTACTAGTTATTTCCTAGTATTTCCATTTAAAAAATTCTTTGTGGTATTTTTACACATAAATATTATAATTTTATGTTGATAAATATTTATGTCCTATGGGTTTAAAATTATGATTATGAGGGGTCTATATATATTAAACTTATGATCATACTTAAATATTTTATGAGTTGTATTATTTAACTTATAATATTTAAATATTTGACACAACTTGAACTTATTTTAGGGAAATAGTGTTTATTTAGTCAGTTTAATCTGAAATGAAATTAGATATGTGTAAAATGATAATTTTTGTTTTTCTTTTGGGAAGAAAACAGTTTCAATTTTTTTTACTTGACGCTCATTTTGTAAACTTCTAGAATATGAAAGATCTTGCTATGTAATCTTGTAAACTAAGATTTTTTAAACACTTTATTTTTAAAAAACAAGATTAATGAATAAGGCATTTATTGATTGATTGATTGATTGATTGATTGGTATGGCTATTGAACTCAGGACCTTGCGTTTTCCGGGCAGGTGTTGATGCTGCTGAGTTATATCCCTACACCAAGGCTTTCATTTTAAAATGTTACTTCTACTCTACTCTTTTATCTCCATGCTAATTAAAATTTAGAATCCTTAACCTTTATTGTGTCAGACTTGGGAGACCTGGTGTTGATTGTTATTGCCAACATGAAAGTGGTGCAGCTGTCTTGCAGCTCCAATTCTTGATCAATGAGGTAAGGACTTTTTTGACTATTTAAAATTCATAATATGCTACTTTCTTTTAAAACATGCACACACAGAAACACATGTGCACACACAACATGTAACAGGTTGAGTATCCCTTATATAAAATGTTTAAGATCAGAAATACTTCAGATTCTGTTCTGTCTTTTTTCTTTTTGGATTTTGGGACATTAGCATAATGCATATAATAAGTTATATTGGGCTGAGATTCAAGTCACATGAAATCTATCTATAGGTGCTATGTATCTAATACACATAATCTAAAGGTAATTTTCTAAAATATTTTCATGAATTTGAATTTTGACTACAACTTATGACATGAAGTGAGGTTTGGAATTCTGATCTTGTTGAATCATGTTAACACTCAACAAATTTCAAAATTTGGGGCATCTAGCATTTTAGATTTTTGGATTAAGGATATCCAAGCTATATGTGATAGATTCTTTTTATATTGTGATTATAAATGTTTATAATTACATGATTCAATATTATTGATGGCCACATTTTTATAAAAGACTACTTCTGTATTTATCAATGTATTAAATTTTTTTCAATTTTTTTCTTTTTCAATTTATTAAATTTTAAGGGAAAAATTTCTATGTACAAAACAAATCTTGTTTTTGCAACTACATAGCATAAGGTGGATAAATTATTCTTTTAAACCTAAAGATCTTTAATTTCTTTGCTAGTCATTAAATTTCCTTCTATGCACTCTTTTCTTTTTTTGTCTTTTTGAGACAAGGTCTCGCTATGCAGTTGAGGCTGGCCTTGAGCTCACTTTTGTAGCCCAGGCTGGTCTCGAACGCACACCAATCCTCCTGCCTCAGCCTCCTGAGTGCTGGGATTACAGGCGTGAGCCACCACGCCCGGCTATGCACTCTTTTCTTACTGATTAAAATTTTGTAATCCAGCCTAACCACTTGTATTGCTTTTATCTTTGTCTCTTTCGAAATTTCATTAGGACATGTGTGTAGCACATAATGTTTACATTCTTTGTGGTAAGTTGGTACATGTACATAACACATACTAATTACATTTTATTCATAGATATTTCCTTCTTTCCCTTTGCCCTTCACCCATCTTTTGATTCCCTTTCTCTTTTCATTTTGCACATGCTTGCAAAACATTGTTTAGATTCCTTTTTTTAAAGATTCCTTGTATAGAGTTGGTACATACAAATACCACATCTTAATTTCCTTTTTTATCCTCCATCTTTCCTTTCTCTTTCTGTTTCTTCCATCTCTCCCTCTTTGAGAAGAATCTAATTTATATTATCTTTTATTTTTTTTCTCATTTGTTTTACTTTTGGTTTCTCATATAAGAGAAACCATGCAATATTTAAATTGGTGTGTCTGATTCATTTCACTTAAATTGATAGGCTCAAGGGTCATCCATTTTCCTATAAATGACTCAGCCTTACCTTTCTTTATAGTAGAGTAATAGTCTACTGTGTAATTATCACATTTTCTTTATTCTTTTATCTGTTGATAAGCATATAGGCCATTACCAATTTGGTATGTGTTCGAATAGAATGTAATTTATAAATGTATAGCCGGGCGTTGTGGCGCACGCATGTAATCCCAGCACTCGGGAGGCTGAGGCAGGAGGATTGGTGTGAGTTCGAGACCAGCCTGGGCTACAAAAGTGAGTTTAAGGCTAGTCTCAACTGCATAGCAAGACCCTGTCTCAAAAACACACACACACAAAAAGAGAAAATAAATGTAATAAAACGAGTTTTATAAAATGGGTAAAACTCTTGCAGTCATGGCCATTGCAAAGAATTTTCTAAACCATACCCCAACTGTATAGGAAATAGTATCAAGAATTAAAAAGTGAAATCATATGAAATCTATAATTTAGTTATTATAAATTGTGCTGATGCAAAAATAGATATAAATGTAACCAAACAATATAATGTCTTTAAATCTTTTTGGAAGATGCCTGGAAAGAAAGGAGCAGGATCAATTTTGAGGAATCTCCATACTGTTTTCAAGAGGTTGTTCTAGTTACATCCCTACTAACTATGTAGAAGGGATCCTTTTTCCCAGAATTTGTTATTATTTTCTTGATGATGACCATGCTTCATTCTTCCTAGGGTAAGATGGACGCTTCAGTGTTGTTTCACTGCATTTTTCTAAATGCCAGTGATGCATTTCTTCATGTATGTGTTGGCTATTTTCACTTGTTATGAGTATTGTCTCTTTGAGTGCCCATTTTTGAGCAGGGTTTTCACGGGGGGGATCTAATTATGTTGAATTCTTGTTGAATTCTTTATTCTATATAAAAGTCCTCTGTCTGAGGAATAGCTCACAATTTTTTTTCACTTTATGTAGGTTGTCTTTACATTTTTGTCTTAGTTACTTTTTACTCATTGCTGGGACAATTACCTAACACTCAAGATGAAGGAAGGAAAGGTTTATTAGCTCACAGTTACTGGAGGTTTCAGTCCATATTCAGCTGGCCCAAGGCTGAGTGGAACAGGGCAGAGAGCATCCAGTTCATGGCGACAGAACAGCAACAATCACGTCAGAGGCAACCGACCAAACAGGGGAGCAGAGAGCAACAGCTGAGTCTATGTCTGCCTCTCTTTATATTACATTCAGACTCTCTGCCTGAGGATATCTGCCCCAGACCATACCCATAGTCTCAGCCATACTCAGACTGATAATCCCATCAGCACTAAAACACAATCCCAGGGATCATGAATTAAGTCTCAATCTATAGAAACCGTGCCCCATGATTGCATGAAGTTTTGGGGGGACAACTAGACATAAATCGTAACAACTCTGTTGTTTCTTTTGCTTTGTAGAAGCTTTTTCTGTTTGTTAGTTAGTTTGTTTGTTTGTATTTTAGGGAAGAATCTACAGGGTGTCCAGTTCTCACTACTACATCAGACTCATAACGATCTGCCTGTGTACAGCTTCCCAAGAGCTGGGATTATAAGAGCACACAACAATGCCTAGTCTCAATTGCTGGTTCAATGTGCCCCAGGGGCAGGGTGGCACTGCAGGCCTGGGGATCAAACCCCGAGCTCCTGCACCTGCTTGCAGGTGCTTTAGTCCACTGAGCTATTTGGCCGACCCTTACAGAAGCTTTTAAATTTCATATGGTTTCATTTTTTAAATTATTGATACTATTTCCTATACAGGTGGGGTATGGTTTAGAAAATTCTTTGCAATGGCCATGACTGTATGAGTTTACCCTTTTTCTAAAGTATATTTTATTACATTTATGGATTACATTCTATTCTACCATATACCAAATGTTTGTCCATATCTCTAAGAAATGAGATCAGTATTTTTTATCTTAAAAATCAATTATAAATGTAGTTCATGAAATATTGTCAAGGAATTCTAACAACTGTAGCTTATATATAGGAAACATATATACATTTTAAAATAAAATAAAATATGCAAGCAAATATAAGAATCTACTTGACATTTATAGTATATAGCATTGAATGGTATGAAATTATGTTAAAGTATGTATAATGTATACATCTCTGGACATGTTTACTTATATGTAAATATGCAAAATATATAAACATGTAATTTTTATGGAGTATAGTCTATTTTATTCAAATAAAGCTATTATAATCTGAATTTAAGATCACAGGTGCATAAAGAGAGGAACACCATTGCATAAAGGATTTTTGAGATTAGGAATTGTTTTAGATAGAAATTTAAATGCCTATCTTCTCTCATCCAACTCCTAAAGATGACATGCTGGAAGTTTTATATGTTCTGAACTGCGAAAGATTATTTATAACAACGTACTTCAGAAAATTTCTGATAAAGTTTTAAGAATTCAGGATCACCATGGTTCTACTTACTACTTATTAGATAATAGTAAATACTATAGTTGAGATAGACCAGAAGTCGGAAGCTTTGTTCTCTTTCCCACCTTGCAAGATGGCAGGTGAAAAAAATGAGAAACCAGACACTAAAGAGAAGAAGCCCAAAGCCAAGAAGGCTGCTGCCAATGGTACTGGTAAAAAGGATAAGGTAAAGGCAAAAAAGTACAAGAAAGGGCAGCCCCACTGCAGTCAAAATCCTGTCCTGCTTAGAAGAATTGGTAGATACTCCCAATCTGCTATGCATTCCAAAAGGCTTTGTACAAGAGAAAGTACACAGCTGCTAAATCAAAGGTGGAAATGAAAAAGAAGGACAAGAATAGTGGTACCTGGGTAGTTAAGCTTTGAAAAATGCCTAGATACTGTTCTAGGAAGTTGTGCCCCTGAAGCTCTTGAGCCTCGTCAAGACACCCTTAAGGCAGCTTGTGAGAAACTTTGAGCTAGCATCACTCCTGGTACCATCTTGAACATCCTCACTGGGTGCCGCAGAGGCAAGAAAGTAGGCTTCCTGAAGCAGTTAGCCAGTGACTTGCTACTTGTGACTGGCCCTCTTAGCCTTAATCATGTTCCTCTTTGAAGAACACGCCAGAAATTTGTCATTGCCACCTATATAAAAATTGATAGCAGCAAAGTAAAAATCCCCAAACACCTCTCTGATGCTTACTTCAAGAAGAAGAAGCTGTGGAAAACTAGATACCAGGAGGATCTGATTGATCAATCTATTGATCTATCTTATCTGATCTCATCTCATCTGTCTGTCTGTCTGTCTGTCTGTCTGTCTGTCTGTCTGCCTATCTGTCTGTCTATATATCTTAAGGCCAGCTCAGACTACCCTGGTGGTGAGGCTGGCACAGCGTGTGGTGCCAGGGATTGAATCGTGGTCCCTGTGGTTGCCTAAGGTTACCTAAGCAGGTGCTTTAGACCTCTGAGCCATGTAGCTGGCTCAGGAGGGTCAGATCTTTGACACTGAGAAAGAGAGGTACCACATTTCAGAGCAATGCAGAAATTGGGGCACTCACAGATTTTAGCAAAAATCAAAGCTGTTCCTCAGCTCCAGGCCTACCTGTGATCCATTTTTGCTCTGACAAATGGAATTTATCCTCATAAATTAGTGTTCTAAATTTCTTATTAAGAACCTAATTAACTAACTGATATATTAAAAATACTATATTAGAGCTTTAGTATTTGATACAGGGCAAGAATTTTTGGCTGTAAAACTATTCTGTTAAAAGTTCTGATATTTTAAGATGATCATAACACAATGAAGTACTACTTATCATCTAGCTATCTCAAGTGGCAGCTATTTGTCTGGTCATATGTTTGTAACTATAAGAAGTAGTAAAACTCAAAAAAAAAAAGAAGTAGTAAACATCCTAATTTTTTTGTATGAGATGAAGAATTCATTTGTATTGATGGTATTGGATAACATTGGTATTATTTTTACATTTATATTGAATCAAGTGGGAAAATATTTTCTTTTATTACAGATATTTTTGTTTATATTAAGTGAATCTTCTTGGGCAGATTAAACCAAATATATATTTTTAGTAAAATTTTTTTTCATTTATAAAACTTCTAAGAATTTTTATTTTTGCTGTATCTGATTTATAAAACTGGATTGTGTATTTACTTCTGTGTAACAGTATGTAATGTGTATATGTGAAGAGTAAGAACAAAAGAAGTTTAAATTCCATATTTTCTAAAGGATAAAAAACTATAGTCACTATGATGCTATATTAATTTTTTCTTCTTTACTAGTAAATGGTTGTTTTTTTAACTAATCATTCAAACTATCCATATGCCACAAGTCACTTGCTTGTTTCTCTTTTAACATTATTAACCTTCCTGATTGAAGGATATGCAGTTGTGCTTCTTTATATTTCTAGTTTAAAGAAACACAAGTACCTGTTTAAGGAATGAAAAGCTCAGTACATTAAATAGCTAAGTTTGCTTTCTTATGTTAAGGAAAGTACTTACTAACATTGTCCTCTTTTCATTATAGGGTGCTTTGGTCAGTGCAGGTTCAGATGATACACTTCATTTGTGGAACCTTAGACAAAAAAGACCAGCTATCCTTCATTCTCTTAAATTTAATCGAGAACGGTAAGAACATCTGAAATAAACAATTCTAATGTAAAATAAATTTACTAATTGAACACATTTTATGTTAACTTGACAGCTTTCTTTCATTATTGCAATAGCTAGAAATAGTTTATTATTGCTTTTATAATATTTTTTTTCCTTAGAGAATTAGTAATTGATAAATCACCTATTAATGGAGAATACCTTTAAGTGTCCTCTCCTAACTTAAACCCAACATTCAGGGCCCGGCAGGATGGCTCAGTGGTCTAAAGCGCCTGCTTGGGAAAGCTTGGGCGGCTTCAGGGACCGCGGTTCGATCCCCGGCACCACATGCTGTGCCAGCCCTGCCCTCCAGGCGGGCTGAGCCGGCCATAAAAATGAGTGAATAAACAAACAAAGGTTCTGAAACAAGAAAAAAATTAAAAAATTAAAAAAAAAAACCCAACATTCAGCAATAATGTAATAATGTGCTCTTTTCTCTGGGCCATGTTACTGATCTGAAATGTAAAGGTCAGCTATATAATAAATATATTTATCTTTTAGCATGTCAGTTAACTTCTATGCTTGAAACCTTGCCTTTTGCTTAAACATATTTTTTAACCTTTGAAATATATTGAAAAAAGTTTCAGATATCCAAAATATGTTGGTACTAACTTTAGAGCAATACTCAGTGTTGTCTAAGATCAATGTTGTTGATGATACAGTAATTTGATCATACTTCCCCACTGCATAATTAAATATTAAATGATCAAAAGAAGAAATTGGATCAATACATAAGGGAAAGTTATTAGATTTTTATTTATAATAAACTTTTAATGTCTCTAATACTGGATTCAAGTTAGATCTAGAACATAATGCATGTCTGCTTAACTGTTATGAAGACATAAAATAAAAGTTCTATTTTAACACTATAAAATAGTCTGGTATTTATTGTTTGGGAAACAGTGAAACACTTTGCTGTACCTAGGAAGGAACATCATAGAAAAACTTATATTAATGACAGGAAGGGATATCTGTGAGAAGTAAATTTATCCAGATGCACAAATAGCATTAAAATGATGGAAGGTAAATAATGGGGGCAAGTACTCACTGGCTTTAGGCCCAAGAACAGCACTCACTTTATTTTATTGAATGGCAGTGGTTGATAGGAATCACTGAAATATAGCAGAGGTTGATGAAGTATGCATTTATAAAATGGAAAGAAGATGACAGATATATAGATATCCTTTATTATATCATTGACTTCCTATTGCTGGGACAAAAATTGCTGGCACACATGATTCAAAGGAGAAAACTTTACATATATTTTCATTGTCAAATCTGTTGTTTAGATTAACAAATATAAATATGCAAAATTGGTCAAATAAATAATGCTTACTTTCAATAAACCTTAATTTTTTTCTTCCTTAATGTAACAACCATCTTTAAATTTTTATTCTTGTTTTGAAACTCTGTATCATGTGGACTGTCACATTTTGCTCTGTTTTTGTCTTTGTTTCTGCTATTTTATTCTTTAAAACAAAAAGCAAAGGAAAATGCTATTTTTCTCATGGTTTTAAAGGTTTTAGCACATAGTTGGCTGGCTCTAGGGCAGAAACACCATGGTAGTGGGCCGGGCGAACCCTCATTTCATGGCAGGTTGGAAGCTGAGAAAAAAGCCAGAGAAAAATGAAAGGGTTAAGGGTAGGATATGTTTCCAAAAGAACATTACTGTGACCTTTTTTTCTAGATGGACCCTACATTCAAATACCCCATTTGACTATGAATTTGTCATTCATTTATTTCTTTATTTCTTTATTTATATATATATTTTTTGTCTTTTTGAGACAGGGTCTCGCTATGCAGTTCAGGCTGGCTTTGAGCTCACTTTTGTAGCCCAGGCTGGTCTTGAACTTAGACCGATCCTCCTGCCTCAGCCTCCCTAGTGCCGGGATTACAGGCGTGTGCCACCATGCCCGGCTATTTATTTATTTATTTATTTATTTATTTATTTAGTGGAACTGGGGATCAAACTCAGGACCTTGCACTTGTCAGGCAAGCACTTGTGCCCCTGAGCTATCTCCCTGCACTTCAATCTTTTAATTGGTTCATGAGATTAGTGTTTTCAGTACTTTTCAAGTCTCTAGGTGATGCTTCATATTTTTAAATTACTTTTAATAAGAAATAATAATATGACAGTTTCAAAACATGTTAGTAATTCATTTACAATTATTGATACAATACATATTACTGTCCTCACGGTAGTTATACAGAGTACAGGACGTAGACATGATAAATTTTCTAATCATTATTGGTACAGAAAGTTTCTTCTCTTAAACTAAGAGAAAGTAGTTGTATACATACTCCAGTGTTCCATAATTGCAGTGGGTTACTTGTGAAACGCAATGTTGGAAGCTCTTGATTTAAGCGTTTTATATCTCAGCATACTAGTCTAGCTTTATGTTTTATGCCTCATAGTTAAACTTTTTTGCTGGGTGGTTAAGGGCAAGTTAAAACAAGACCTGTATAACAGAACATGTAACTTTTGTATCTTTCAAGGTCAGTCAGATCCCCTCATGATTAACTCTGAAACCATGTACAGTACTTTGTACAGCTGTTTACAGTGTCAGCTGTCTGAATGAGTCACCGCCATTGCTTGACCAGTTTGCTGTGAAAACATGAGAAAATGTTTTCTCTCTAGGTGACTCTCCTCAGGCACACTATATACCTTTAAACACTTTTCTCTGAGGCCTCATAATCTCCTTGAACAGAAAATGTGGGAAACCACTGAGTTATAGGATGTTATAGCACAGGTTCTCTTATGTCCTGAGTCCTCACTGACCTAAGATCTAAGGCCAAAATATTGACTGTCCTTGTAGCTTTTCTTTTTCTCTAATTTTTGATCTGTAAACTTATATTCTCAACCCTCCAGAAGAAAAGCTTAGTTATACTATTACTCTGTAACATGGATATTTGAGTTTAACATCACTTTCTGAATATCAAACATCATAGTCTTACCTTGGAATTGATATTGATCATTGATATTCTAATGAATCTCTGTACAATGTGATAAAAGCAGTTATACATTTTTACACAGACATTTAGAAATCTAAGAATGTACAAAATTGTAGCCTGTCAATCCTATGGGATTTTATCTAGTCTCTTACTCTCCTTTAATACCCCTTTTTGTTTTATTGTACACCAACCATTTACTTGAGAGTATAGCAATAATTGAAATTACATCAGAAGTAACACATCTAAAAGACCAGAATAACAGGCATTCCAAGCGTAGTTTTAGTGTTGCACATTGCTATCATCAATGTGAAAAATCTTTTGAAGGATGTTAGGACCATTATCTAATTCATCCTGTGTATATAAGTGCATAGTTTTGTTCCTGCTATGTTTCCCCTCTTTTTCTGCTTCCAGTCACTTTGTTGTTTAACCCATGTCTTTAATTTCCATTCAGCTGTGTTATAACCTTCCATTTTTATTTCTTCTTTTGAGTTCTTCCACTAGGGAGACTATCTAATATATACACATGTAGGTCTGCTTTATTTCACTTATGAGTATATGTTGAAGATACATCCATTTATATATGAAATCTTCTAGTTTATCATTCCTTATAACTGAGTAATATCCATTTTATAAAAATACCACATCATTTTCAACCATTCTTCATATGGTGAGCATTTTGGTTGTTTCCAAGATTTGGCTATTACAAATTGGGCTGCTATAAGCATAGGTGCACAGATATCGCTATGGTATGATGTCTTCAGTTCTTCTGGAAAAATTCCCAGTAGGAGGATAACTGGATTGAATGGAATTTCCAGTTCTAGTTTTTAAAGGAGCCTCCACACAACTTCCCATAATGGTTATACCAATCTACATTCCTACCAGCAGTGGAGAAGGGTTCCTTTTTCCCCACAGCTTCTCAACATTTGTTATTGATTGATTTCTTTATGATAGCCATTCTTTCTAGGATGCGATGATATGTCAGTGTTGTTTTAATTTGCATTTAATGGATGACTAGTGATGTGGAGCATCTTTTCGTGTATTTATTAGCTTCTAATATTTCTTCCTTTGAGAAGTATGTGTTCATCTTGGATGCCCATTTCTGGGTCTTTAAATTTTGGGGTTCTAATGTTTTTTTTTAGTTCTTTATAAGTTCTAGATAAAAGACTTGTGAGCACTTATTAATTAAGATATTTTTGAAATTTGTGGGTTGTCTTTTCACTCTATTCGTAGTTTTGTTTTGACATGCAAAAACTTCTCAACAAGAGGAGGTTCCATTTTTAATTCTTTCAAGTATTACATGTGCAGTTTGATTTTTGCCCATGAACTGTTAGTGCACCTTGATGTCTTCAAGATTTCCTCCTACTTTCTATTCCAGGAGATTTAGTGTTTCTGTTTTAATACTTAGATCTTTAGTTCAGTTTTACTTTAGTGCATGATGATAGACCTGGCTCATGTTTTAGTTTTTGGCATGTAGAGATCCAGTTTTTCCAGCACCATATGTTAAAGAGGCTATCTTTCTTCCAGCAAGCATGTTTGTCCCCTTTGTTGAAAATAAGGTGGCAGAGTGTGTTTGTATTTGCTTCTGCATCTTCTAATCTATTCCACTGATTCTCAGGTCTATCCATTTGTTTCTCATATATGAATTTTAGACACATTCAAATATACTTACTCAAAAATTTAGAAAAAATAATCATCTGATTTCTTTGTTTCTTGATGTAGGTATACTAATGTCTTGTTATTAGTGATTATATATTGTGTGATGTAATGTTGTAGAAAGCAGAGTGCCAGGTAGATAGCTCAGCAGAAGTGCCTGTCTGACAGGCACAGTGTCCTATGTTCAATCCTATTTTCTACCAAAAAACAAAAGGCTCAGTGTAATCTACATGTTGCTTCAAGTAAAATCCAATAGAACCCTTAAATTATTGTACCTATTATAGTTTTTTACTATGATATTCTTGCCAATCAATATTATCACAGTATTTTTAGGAAATATTAGCTAAAGGGAAGAAATATTTTCTTAACACAGTAATTTATAAAATCTTTAGAAACTTGATACATCAGAATTGACTTATGAGAAGAGCTGCCTGATAACTCACTGGAGTAAAGCTTCTGCTAAGCCAGAGTGCAGTGGCCAGGGTTTGATTCTTGGCCTGCCATGCCAGCCCCATTGCTGGTGTACACTGAGATAGCAGTTAAGACTGGGTGTGGTGACTCATGCCTGTAATCTCAGCATTTGGGAAGATGAAAAGAGGAGGACCAGTATGAGTATGATCTGTATGGAGAGACACTGTAGATCCTGTCCTAAATACAGGAAAAAAGAAGAAATGGCTTATGAGAACATAACTCATAACCCAATTCTTAAATTTCTTTTTTCTATAAGGATAATCTGAATTATTGTCCTTAAAAGCATTTATCTTAATATATTCATCTGGTTTGACATGCAAAAGATGCAAGAACACATAAAGGATTTTTTCCCTTTCTCTTTCATACATTCTTAGTCCACCTCAGCAGGGGAAAGCAGCTTAAATTTCTGTTCTTCAGATATTCATAACTAACATATTTTCAGCCGGACATGGTGGTGCAGGCCTGTAATCCCAGCACTTGGTAGGCTGAGGCAGGAGGATTGATATGAATTCGAGACCAGCCTGGGCTACCAAAGTGAGCTCAAGGCCAGCCTTAACTAAACATTGAGACCCTGTCTCAAAAAAACAAAAAAGAAAAAAAAAACCCCTAACATATCGTCATAGAGAATGGCACTATTGATCATTCGATCTGAGAGTATATATCTGTTTACTTGAGGTCTTCTTTGATTACAATCTTAGTGGCTTAAAATAATGCACATTTATATTTTGGTTCACTCAAGTAGGAGACAAGGCATAGTGGATGAATTTTTTGTGAGAATCTTGCAAGCTTCTGTTTAACTTGCTGAAGCTTAATTGGGAAAGAAACATGTTTATGCTGACATAGCATGTTGTTTGTGGCATACAAAATATGTGATCAAATGATATGGCCAGTGTTCAAATTTTAAATAAAAAATTACAGAAAAATTACTACAGACATTAATCCTCTGCAAAATCCATTTCCTCACTTAGAACACTGTTATCAATTTTCCTACTTTCTAAAGCAGTTCTGATAATCCTGTTTGATGTTGTTACAAGGTATGATAAAGTTTAATGAATTTTACTTTTTTTTTTTTTTTTGTCTTTTTGAGACAGGGTCTCACTATGCAGTTCAGGCTGGCCTTGAGCTCAGCCTTTGTAGCCCAGGCTGGTCTCGAACTCACACCGATCCTCCTGCCTCAGCCTCCCGAGTGCTGGGATTACAGGCATGCGCCACCACGCCCGGCATTTAATGAATTTTACTAGTGAGTGCCATCCATTGGAAAGGCAGGCTGGTAAAAAAAAAAGTGTGTTTTAGCAGTCTTCTGTGTATTTATAATTTATCAGTTTCTCAAAGGAAGACCCACAGATTTCCTTAATTACTTGTATATGTGTTATTCTAGTTTACTGATTTCTATGCTTTTTGTACTTTAAGATTCATTTACAACTAGGTTCTTAAGATAGAAACATATTATTGACTTAATATTTTTCTAATATAAAGATTATTATGTAATGTTTAAGTATAATATATAACATTTAAGACTAATATATATTTTAACATATTTCTAATATATATTTTTTCACTCTACTGTTTTACCTTCATTTGACAAATATTCATTAAGATGAAGCTAAAATCTTCTATGATTTTTTCTTGGAGCTTTTTCTTTTTAAACTTTGTGCTACTAGAAATGAGTTAACTTTTAAGTACTTTAAGGTACTCTACTCATCAATTAGTGGTACTAAAACATAAAATTCCACTATGAAGAGATCACAGTATAAAATTTCAAATTATTTCATTTGTTGATACTTGTTTCATGAGAAAACATATAGACAGTTTTGATAAATGTGCACAGCATGAATCTATGCTCATGTGTTTTTAGTTTCTGTATTATATATATGTGAATTGAATCAAGATCATAAATGGTTTTATATTTGTAAATTAGTATTTTCCTTGTATTACTTTAATTGAAAATGAGAGAAATTATAAAATCTCACTATGATTATAAATTGACTGCTTTTCTTTTTCATAATAATGTTGTGTTTTGTTAATAACTCATAATAGGCTAATTTGTTAGCTGTGTACAGATTTAGATTTAGTCTTCTGCATATTTATGCTTTTGTCACATCTCTTTTCTTTAGTAATATATCTCAAAATATACATAAATAAACTTTATATCTGTCAGATATTTTTAGTTAATATTTTCATGGCATATATTTCACATTATTATTAATTGGTCTGTATCTTGGCTTTTTGAAACAGGGTCTCACTATGCAGTTCAGGCTGACCTTGAGCTCACTTCTGTAGCCCAGGCTGGTTTTGAACTCACACTGATCCTCCTGCCTCAGCCTCCCAAGTACTGGGATTACAGGCATGTACCACCATGCCCAGCTAATTGCTCTGTGTCCTTTTAAAGCAGTTAATTTAAAAGATCACTACGACAGTCTTATATTGGGTGCTACATTTACTATAGTGTACTAATGTATCTGTGTTTTTATCAAGTATCTCACTGACTTTTTAATTTTACTCATTTTAATTTTTAAATTTTCTTATCTTTTAACTTAAAGTTTTTGTTGTAATATCTTCCTTATATAAATTTAATATGCATTTTATCACTCTTTGGAGGAATTATATTAGAGGTTTCAACATGTGTGTGTATATATATATATATATATATATATATATATACATTATCTATATCTATATATCTATATCTACATCTATCTATATCTATATAGTGGTCAGCTCAGCCTGACCTGGTAATGGGGCTGGCACAGCATGTGGTGCCTGGGATCAAACAGTGGTTCCTGTGGTTGCCTAAGCTAGCCTAAGCAGGTGCTTTAGTCCGCTGAGCCATGTCACAGGCCCTTAACATGAATCCTTTACATATTTTACTGTAGAATATTTTTTCTACCACCTCTTTGATAAAGACAAAAAGTTTTTCTCTTGCTGTTTGCATTGTTAATTTTATCTTTATTTCTACATCTACTTTAAGTAGTATGCATTACTAATATAGTTTTAACAATATATTATGCTTTCATTTAGTCCACTTTTCTTACTATTATACTACAGATACTTCTTGGTATTTCTAATAAATGCACAAGTTTAATGTATAGTAAATTAAAATGTACCAACTACATTTAACTTACTAAATATCATAGCTTAGCATCTTAGTTCACTGTAGAATTTCAGTTGTGTGCCCTCAGTACATTACTCAGTGAGAAACAGAACTCATTGCTACTGCCCATTATATAAAAAAGCCTTTTATTTCATATTGATACTGTGAAATTAAGAAAATTCAAAATTGCAAGTATAGTTGTTACTTAATGTCTGCCATTTCATACCACTGTGAAGTTAACCAGTGTTGAGTTGAAACATTCAAGGTCAGGACCCATATGTATTTGTGGCAATTTCCTTCTTACTGAAGAGTTTTCTTTGTTCTTTATTTTGCTGCAATTTTTTTGCAATATTGTTGAGATGAATTCTCTTGCTTTATGTTATTGTGTCTAAATACTATTCAAACTTTTTGAGATAATCATAGATTTGCAAGAATTTACAAAAACTAGTACGGAGACTTCTTGTTTTGTTCATCTAGTTTTCCCCAATAATAATGTCTTACATTTCTTTCTCTGTCTATTTATGTAGTTGAATATTCAGTAATACCTGACACAATATCTGGGATGTTTCTATTCTTGGTTTAGCAAAATTAAGATGCAAATTTATATGCAGATATTTTTTTGAACATGAGATTTTGTTTCTGTGGCATAATCACTTATCTGCAAGCACAATTACTGGGTTATATAGTGTTTATTTACCTTTCCAACATAATGTAAAACTATTTCTTAGAATGTAGTTGAATATGTATGTGATGGGTGATATATTTTGTCAAATTGAGAAGTTTAGAGGTTTAACTATGTGACTCATCAGGGGGCCAGAGTCCTCATCCTGAACCTGTGCAAGAGGAGAGCAGGGAGTGGATGTGAGCGCTATACCCAACCAAAGGCAGACAGTCTGCTTACAATATAAAGGAGGGAAAAAGGCTTGTTCTCCCCATTTTGCTTTTGTTGTTTTTGCTGCCTTCTGCTGCCACAATCTATTGTACCTCAGCTGTACCACCCAGCTTTGGAATCAGCTGATTGTGGACTGAAATCCCTACAAACTCCGAGATAAGTAAACTTTTTTCTTTCTTAGTCTTTGGCATCCTGTGTTTTGTCTTAGCCGAAAGAGAAAGTAAGACAATCTATAATTATATGTGATTTTTATCATGTGTACACTTTTGTAAATACTACTACTATAATCAAGATACAAACCTATTTTAGCACCATCAAGATCTTACTTAATGCTACATCCTTGTAATCACTCCTAATTCCTTCTCTACCTTTTATATTCTTAATACCAGGAATCCACTAATCAACTCCCCATCTCTGTAATTTTATGCCTCATGGATCTTATGTAAATGCATTGATGCAGCGTGTAATTTTTTGTAGTTGAATTTTAATGAAGCATAATTTCCATGATTTATCCATGTTGTGTGTACTGATAATTCATTTTCTTTTATTTTTCACTAATACCTGACACAATATCTGGGATGTTTCTATTCTTGGTTTAGCAAAATTAAGATGCAAATTTATATGCAGATATTTTTTTGAACATAAAATTTTGTTTCTGTGGCATAATCACTTATCTGCAAGCACAATTACTGGGTTATATAGTGCTTATTTACCTTTCCAACATGATGTAAAACTATTTCTTAGAATGCCTGTATCACTCTGTATTCCTTTTTATTTTATTATTTTAAAAAAAGTTTTAAATTTTATTTATTTATTTTTTTCTTGTTTCAGAACCTTTGTTTGTTTATTCACTCATTTTTATGGCTGGTTCAGCCCACCCCGAGAGTAGGGCTGGTGCAGCATATGGTGCCGGGGATCAAACCGGGGTCCCTGAAGCTGCCCAAGCTTTCCCAAGCAGGCACTTTAGACCACTGAGCCATCCCGCTGGGCCCTTTTTAAAAAAAAAAAAAATTATTTATTTTTTTCTTGTTTTAGAACCTTTGTTTGTTTATTCCACTCTGTATTCCTGCAAGAAACATCTGAGGTCTAGTTTCTCCACACTGTAGCTGAAATTTAATGTTTTATTTTTCTTTCTTTTTTGTTTTGTTTTCCATACAGGGCTTTACTGTGTAGTTCAATTTGGCCTTGAACTTACTATGTACCCCAGTTAGTCTTGAACTCACAGTGATCAGCTAGCCTTAAGCTTCCAAATGCTAGGATTATAGGCAAGCATTCCCATGCCTGGCTTAGAATTTGGTATTTTTATTTTGATAGGTAAAATAGTGATATCTCATTCTGGTTTTAATTTGCATTGCCAAATGGGATATAGTGGGTTTTTAAAAAATTTTTATTGCATTTAATAAGAAATAACAATGTGAGGCCGGGCGTGGTGGCGCATGCCTGTAATTCCAGCACTCAGGAGGCTGAGGCAGGAGGATCGGTGCGAGTTCGAGACCAGCCTGGGCTACAAAAGTGAGCTCAAGGCCAGCCTCAACTGCATAGCGAGACCCTGTCTCAAAAAGACAAAAATAAATAAATAAATAGAATTAACAATGTGACACTTTCAAAACACATTAGTAGTATATTTACAGTATTTGGTACAATGTATACTAATAGTTATGCAGAGCACAGTGTACAGACATAAGTTTTCTAATCATTATTGGTACAAAAAATTTATTCTCATTGAACTAAGAGAAAGTAGTTGTATACATAAGCCAATGTTCCATAATTGCAGTGGATTATTGACAAAACTGGAAATGATGGAAGCTGTTGATTTAAGTCTTTTACAGCTCAGCATACTAATTTAGCTTTAAGCTTTTTGCCTTGTAGTTAAGTTTTCTGCTGGGTGGTTAAAGGCAAGTTAAAACAAGACCTATATAACAAACATGGAACTTTTGTATCTGCCAAGGTCAGTCAAATCCCCTCAGGATTTACTTTGAAATCATGTGCATTGCTTTGTAGAACCATTGCCAGTGTCAGTGATCTGGATGAGTCATGGCCATTGCTTGACCAATTTGTTCTCTGTGAAAGCCCAAGAGAATGTTTTCTCTCTAGGTGACTCTCCTTAGGTACACTGTATATCTTCAATCCCTTTCTTCTGTAGCTCCATAATCTCCTTGAACAGAAAATTTGGGAAACCACTGAGTTATATCAATGGTTGATAGATAATACAAATTCCAAATTAAGTCTAAGATGTTTAATACTCAGAGAGACAGTAATGTTAAGCTCAAGTACATATCTTATAGAGTAATAGTATCACTAACCTTCTCTTTTGGAGAGTTAAGAATTTAAGTTTACAGACCAGAAATTTGAGAAAAACCAGAGCTACAAGATAGCCAGTATTTTGGCCCTAGCTCTTCAAGGTCAGTGAGGACTCAGGGCATAAGAGAATCTGTGCTTTAATGGAGTATGCATTTGTCTGTGTTTAAAATGCTTATTTGCTATCCATATATTTTTTTTCACCATGTGTGTTCTTTAATGAAATGTATGTTTATATCTACTTTGTTTTCTAATTGGATTATTTTGCATTCATTGTTTGGTTGTGAATGCTTCTTACATATTATAAACATTGAGTGCCTTGTCAGACATGTGATTTGTAAATGCTTTTCCTAGATTATGACTTTATCTTCTTATTGTCTAAACATGGTGCTTCATAGGGATATCCTTTTTAATTTAGATAAATTCCAATCATCTGTTTTCTTCTAATAAATGTTTTTGGTTACATGCCTAGGTCACATGTAGGTTACTTAGATGTGAATTTTCTAATATTTTAAAAAGGTTTTTATACTTCAACATTTAAGTCATTTCAAGTTATTGTTGTTAAAGGCATGATCTTTAGAACAAGATATACTTTAACCTATGAAAGATCAATTATTCTTGTACTTTTTATGGAAAGGCCTATGCTTTCCTCTCATAACTGCTCTTTTAACTTTGTTGATGAATGGCTAGCGTGTGTTTTCTGTAAGTTGTCACTCTGTTGGTTGTTTCCTTTGATGTACATAAGCTTTTTAATTTGATGTGTTCTCATTGTTGATTCTTGTAGTTATTTCTTGTGTAGTGGGGTTTTATATAGGATGTCATTGCCTATTCATTTAAGAGTTTATTTTATCTTTTGACATGTTTGGTATTTCTGTTTTAACATTTAGAACTTTGATCTATTTTTATTTTACTTTAGTACATGATAAAACATTGGTCTTAATTCAGTATTCCACAAGTAGACAGCCAGTTGTATTAGTTACTTTCTTCATGTTGCTGAGACAAAATACCCAACATGCAAAGATAAAGGATATAGGGTTTATTTAGCTCATAGATTTTGGAAGTTTCAGTTCATAATCACCTGTATCCAAAGCAGTATCACATGTCTGAGTGGCAACAGTTCAAGGTGGCAGAAGACAGCAAAAGTAAGTGAAAAAAAGGAGGAGAAGCAAAAACAGATTTCCTCCTCTATATTGTAAGCAGACTAAATATAGAACTGCTTAGCCATTCACCTGGCCACCATGTCCATACACACGAAATCCTAGAACTTTGTCAATATCCTATCCTCAAACTGTTATAAGTTCTGGGCATATATTTACTATTCCAGTATTTATGTTATGTTTTATTCTTAGTGATTCTTTACTACTATGGAAACTTTTTCTTAGTTGATATTTTTGTATATATTGACCTATTTAAATACTATTCAAGTACTCTGAGTTGATCACCAATTCATACATATGATACACAACATTTCTGGCCTCTAAGTTGGACTTGTGATTTGATTTGAATTTTGGAATATTGTTTTGAAATATTTAATTAATTTTCTGAATATTATTTAATTATAACTTTTGTTTTATGATTCATACTGTATCTGACTTACAATCTACTTATAAGATATGGTATGTTATTTTCTCCTCGTATTAGAAACTTTAAAAAGAAAATATATATATATATACATGTATATACAACAGAGAACAGAGTTAGCATAGATATACAGCTAGTTTCTCTTAGTTCACTGAGAATAAAAGTTTGTACTAATGCTGTTTAGACAAGATATCAGGTCTGCATCTTGTTCTTTGAATAACTACTATGAAGACAATATGCATTGTATTAATTATTGTAACCATCCTACTAACTTGTTTTGAAACTGTTTCATTGCTATTATCTTTTTTCCTCATTAAAATGAATAAAAAGAAAAAAGAAAAGAAAAAACTGCTGAGTCACTTAGTTAAGCCTCTAAACTTCTCAAGTTGATATATCAACCATTGTACTAGTTTTCTGAGCACTATTTGTTAAAGAGGTTATCTTTCCTCCAGTATGTTTTTGTCCTCTTTGTTAAAGATCAAATAGTTGAATGTACTTGGGTTTGTCTTCATTCTCTTTTCTTGTCTACTGATGCATGTATGTGTTTGTGCATCAGTATCATATTGTTGTCACTATAGCTTTGTAGTATAATTTTTATTTTTATTATTATTTTTTATATTATGGCTGCTCAGCCTGCCCTGGGGATGGGGCTGGCACAGATGTGATGCCCAGGTTCAAACCGCTGTCCCTACAGTTGCCTAAGCTTGCCTAAGTAAGCACTTCAGACCACTGAGCCATCTTGCTGGCCCTAGCTCTGTAGTATAATTCTAAGTCCAGCAATGTGAGGCCTGTGGTCTTGTTCCCAAGATTACTTTTGCTGTTCTGGATCTTGTATCTCCAGTATATATGTATATGATTACCAGAATTGTTAATAGCCTCATAGGTAGAAATGTTATCTACTAAAATATGGTTTTCTGTGGAATCCCTTTTGCATTTAATCTTATAGACTTTATTTTCCTTTTAGTGAAGCTGCTTCATATTTTGTGATATATTTAGATTATTATATTGATAGCCTATCCCTTACAGGACAAAATATATGACATATACAATTTAAAACAAGAAAGGTTTACTTTGGCTTATGTTCCAGAGGTTTTAGTTCATAGTTGGCTGGCTACAAGGCAGAAACCTCATGGCACAAGAACATAGTGGGGGAAATCTACTTACTTCATGGCATTAGGAAGAAATAGAGAGTAGTAACCCAAAAAAAGTTCATCCTTACAAAGTTGCACTTCCCTGCAAGACCTGCAACTATACTACTGCTCAATAATAATTCAGCCATGAATGTAACATAATCCATTGATGATACTAACTTTTGTACAACTCAATCATCTCAAATATCTCTTAATCCAATTAAGTTGAAAATCAAGATTTACTGACATAAGTCTATATTTTGTAAAATTGATATCTCAATATATTTCCTTAAACTATACCTTATATCCATCCAAATAAATGTTACATGATTATAATTTCACCTATCATGTTATAACTATTTTGTGTATTCATAATTCTACCTGTCATGATAAAACCTTTTAGTTGACAATGCACCAAGTTTCTTTTGAGACTAAGAGAAACTTATTTCCAAAATACAATGACACAAGGTAAAAATTCCTTTTTCAAAAACTGTGAGTAGGAAGATATAAAAAATCCAACCAAAGCAAGACTAAAATTCAGTAGGAGTAACATTAGCAATCAATACTTTAATTTGTTTTGTCCCCTTTTTTCAATTGTTTGTACTTTTTTCTTCTTAATTTCTTACACATTTCTTTCCTCTTCCAATTTTTTATGCATATTTCTGGTAATATGCATAACTACTTGGAAGACAACATTATGTATTACAACAAATACTTTGAAATTCACATCACTTTGTTAAGTGAAAATCTATATCACTTGTAAGTTTTCTGTTTTCATTCTAATTTGCACTCTTTTTTTTTTTTTGTTTTTTTTTTTTGTTTTTTTTTTTGTGGGACCAGGGTTCAAACTCACGACCTTGCACTTGCCCAGCAGGCACTTGTGCCTCGGAGCTATCTCCCCAGCCCCTTAATTTGCACTCTTTAAAAAAATTACTGTAGGGCCCGGCTGGATGGCTCAGTGGTCTAAAGCGCCTGCTTGGGGAGGCTTGGGCAGCTTCAGGGACCGCGGTTCGATCCCTGGCACCACATGCTGCGCCAGCCCTGCCCTCGGGGCGGGCTGAGGCGGCCATGAAAATGAGTGAATAAACAAACAAGGGTTCTGAAATAAGAAAAAAAAAATAAATAAATAAAATAAAAAATTCTTTAAAAAAAAAAATTACTGTAGCTCCTTGTCTGGAATGTGGGGCATATGGTGGGCTCCAAAGTCCCTAGGTGACTATACTTCTATAGGTTTTTTATTCATAGACCACATGGCCTCTTTCTCAGGATGGCTCAGGTCATTACCTGAGCTTTCCTCTACAGAGCTTTCATGTTCCTGACCTCTCTAACTTCCTAGTATAAGGCTCCTTCCTCAGGAGCAAATGAGAAGCTGGAGAGAGGTAAAGGAAGGCTTTATTTTATTGCTCAGAATGGGAAGGCTGCCAAGGAATGCAAGAACCCTCAGAGGAGGAGGCAGGGAGATCAATTTATCAGTCTGGGTGGAGTTTATATGGGTGGTTTGCTGTTATAACAGGCAGTGATTGAGAAAGGCTTGATCTGCATGAAAAACAGAAGAAAAAGGTAAGGTTTACCAACTGGGTAATCTGAGAGAGAAAAGCTGGTGTATTGTCTGTTTGGATAGATTGGGGTAAGCCAGATGGGGGATACTGTCTTGTTTGAGTTTTAGAAACCGTTTACAGTCTTGTGGGTGGTGAGAAAGGCCTCTGTCCATCCTGAGAAAGTACATACAAAAGATATTTATATGTTTTATGATGAGGTATGTGTATAAATCTGTCTGCCAGTCTTTACATGGAGTATGCCACAAAGTTGCTGAGTTGAGAAAGAAAAAGATAAGTGTCCCTGAGGAAGGATTTTAACACAGAAATAGCCACTTTTGGTGAATAATGAATTTTAGAAAGGGATGGGTAATAATTGGAGTTAAAAGTTTATATAGAGCTTGAGTGCCCACATGAAAGTAATTATGTAAGTTGGTGATAATGATTAAGGTTATTGATCTGGGAGGAAAAGCTTTGATCTGTTGAAAATTCATCCATGAATGTTTTGTCTATAGTCTTGTTTGTGGAGTAATTAGAGTTGTTTAGGTGAGTACTGAGGTGGAGGCAGAGTGTTTGGGACAAGGGGGAGAAGATGAGAAGGATTTGGCTGTTGTGTAGCTGATTTAGACTGTGTTTCAGCAAAGTGCCTGAGAAGTGGGGTTTGACAATGTCCAGTCTCATCTATAGTGAAGGACTGCTACCTACTTTGGAAGTTGTGCTGCTTCTAAATGTTTAAGATTGAGGGGTACACTGGTGGTGGGAGTTGCTTGCATGTCAATTAGGCTACTTTCTTGACAAATGGCCACATGGGAATGTAGGATACTAAGTGTGTATTTTTAGTCAGTACAAATATTTATGATTTCTTCTTTGGCTAGAATGAGGACTCATATGAAAACAATAAGTTCTGCCTTCTGCGAATATGTCCCTTCAGTAACAAGGCTCAGCAGATCAGATAGCAGTGACCCTGGTGGCTGCAGTGAAATCACCTATGAGAACAAGGAAGGGGATGACTTATTTCCTCTCTAACTTACAGGATAGTCACAATTCCAGTGATCTATGACTTTGCATATGGGGCAACATCCCAGGGGTACCCACAATTTGGGATAGGCTTGTGTCCAGTGTCTTTCTTTGCTGTACTTGAAGCATACTCCAAGAGAGATTCAGTTGGCACTTCGCTGTATAGTTTTGGCTTTGATTGTTGCCCTGAGTGCCTCAGCCAAGAATTGTCATTTAAGGCTAATGTGCTGTTCTTTATCCTGTTTTAATTGTTCCTCTCTGTTGTTAAAAATAGACAAGGTAGAATTAAGCAGGTCTTTCTGTTGTATCTGAGGGCCAAGTTCTGTCTCTTAGTTTGGCATGAATGTCAGGAGTAGATTGAGAAATGAAGTGGGAGTTAGTAAGGGTCATTTGGCCAGATAGCTCAGCAGAATAAACCACCTGCTTAGGCAGATATGGGGACTGGGGTTTGATCCCCAGCATATGGTGCCAGCCCTGCCTCCAGGGTGTTTGACTGAGATAGTGTGGTGGCACATGCCAATAATCCCAGTATTTGGGAGGCTGAAAACAGAAGGATTGCTGTGAGTCAGATCTGTGTGGTGAGATCCTGAAAACTCTGTATTAAATACTAAAAAAGGTCATTCCTTCAGGGGGCATATGGTCATCATTGGCATGTTTGGTTAAAGTGTCAGTAATGGACAAGAAAAGAACAAAGCCTTTTTCATATAGGTGCTGGGTTAGTTCATGGAATTGCTATTGTCCTTGTGTGAAATTTTTCTAATAAAGTAACTAGCCATAGTGGTCAGGTGGGCTGAGCCATTGGGTCCCTGATAATTTCAGTGGGATTAAGCATCTGGAACTGTGCCTGCAGGGTGATTAGGATCACTGTGTCTTTAGTCTTCCATCTGAGTGTTCTGCCAGAGCTAGATCTTTTGCTAGCAGGATGTTGTATGCTGTGATCTGGAGCTGAAAGAAGCGATGAGAAGACCCGATGAACGTAGCTTCAGAGGTCTCACTGAGATCTGTCTCTCTCTAAGTGAGCCCAGAACTCTATAAGCATCTCCTTTTTATTTAGGTCATACAATAGAAGATTTACAGAGAGGAGAGGGGATAATCACCAACGTCTCAAGTAAGGGTGGAGACATCAGTCAGGGTTAAGCTGTTATACCTTTTTATATCCTAGTTTCTAAAATCACTAAGTAACAGATTACAACCCACCCTAAGCTTTGTTTATTGTTTTTTGCATCTTAGTTTCTTGTCTCTACAGGAGGACAAGGTAGAAGTGAGGATAATATGAAGATCTTTAAAGTGGAGATCATAGGAATTAATGATGAATTGGAGCTCTTTTATATAGTTGTAGTGATCAGCAGAGAAGAAGCCTAACCAATGAGAAATCTGTGATCAGAAAGTGTAAAAGGGATGTGAATGCAAACCAGCCTGTTACTGAAGGGGGAAAAGAGGTTAGGGCTGAGAAAGCAGTGACTGACTATAAGAGGGCAGGGAAAAACTGACTGCAAGCTAGTAGGGGTGGATGGAGGGAGACCCACTATAATGTGTGGGAGTATAAGATGGTGATGGAGGAGCAAAGGAGGAGGATTTGGAGGCACTGACTAGAGAAGGCTTGGAATACCTGTGGAAAACAAAGAGGAAGTTAAGGTTAACCAGTAAAGAAGAAGTCTAGGAGCAGCATGTTGATGGTTTAGGATCCCCACACTGTGCTGGCTAACTGCCATGTTGACTCGGCAGACGATTTTAGGGGTGTAGACTCATCACTATGATCTCTACTATGGTTTCTAACTATCCCCACAGCTTTATACTTCACCTTCTCATGAATTTCCTGTAGGACTTTGATCCTGTGATACATTATGTGGCATCCCAGACTCTCTTTTGAAATCTTGGGGAAGTCTCTGTGATTCTCTCATTTTTTATTTTGTCTACCTGAAAAATCATACTTCCATGGGTAATACTGAGATCTACTACCAGCATGAACAATAGGTGATGGCAGCAGTGTTTTAAGAGTGCCTAGATGGCTAAGCGTGGGTGGGATAAAAGTGAAAGATAAACTCATTGCTGTTACTTGCTACCTTTTGCTTTACAACCATAATCTATTCTCTATGATGCCCCTCTACTATTGTAGTGGTTGATGTATTGTGTCAACTTGGCTGGATTGCCTCAGTGGTTTTATAACCTGGGCCATGCGAATAGGAATGGTACCACTCACCATCACCCTTAGTGATGCACTAGCAAAAATTTTACTTCCTGTACTGACAACCTTATATTCTACAGGACTAGAAGTCCTAGTCCCATGGTAGGGGAGGCTTGTATCAGAAAGCACAGCAATGATACCATTAAACTCAAAGCTAAGATTTCCCCCTGGTCAATTTGGTCACTTCATGCCTCTGAGGAAAGAAGCTAAAAAGTGAATCCGTGTTGTCAGGGGTGATTGACCCAGATTATCAAAGAAAATTAGATTACTGTTCCACAGTGAAGGAAAGGAAAAATATACATGGAGTATAGGAAATCCCTTGGTCTGCCTCTTACTATTGCCATGCCCTATTATTAAAGTAAGTAAAAAAGCACAGCAACTTAATACAGGCACAATGACAAATGGTTCAGAGCTTTCAAAAATAAAGGTATCGGTCACTCCACCAGGGAAAGAAGTGCAAGACCCACTGAGGTATTTGTTGAAGGCCAAAGTAATACAAAATAGATAGTAAACAAAGATAGTTCTAAATATCAGCTACAACCCTGTAGTCAGCTATAAAAAATCATTGTAAATTATACTATTTCACTCCCATATATAATTCTGTTATAGATTTTGGACCAGTTCTTAAAGATTATTAAACCTGTGTTAATGTTAAAGCATAAGCTTCAGTCCATTTTGGTAAAGATAGTGCATTTTTGTTTATACGCAAGATGGTTATAACAATGTTAGGCACAATTATATACATATCTCTATATCTGAAGACTGACTGAAAACATATGTCGAGTTGACAAGTTGAGAAGAAGGTTGTAGTGGTCGATGCATTGTGTCAACTTGGCCAGATTCCCTGCAGTGATTCCACACCTTGGGACATGCCTGCCTGAGAGTGACTCAGCACACAAAGAATATGTAAAGGGGTTAAAGAAGGATTTGTTGTTCCACTTCTTTGGAGGAACTTCAGTCCTTGCAGTCAACTTGTATTTTATCTCCTGGTTTCAGTGCATACTCTTTGGTTTGTGGCTTAGATTCTTCAGTTTTCTGTCACACATTCTTAAGCCTTCCATCACAGACCCATCTGCAGACTGATGGAGACTTACACAAAACACTACAGTGAGCTTCAGACCTTGGCACTAAATCCTTCTGCAGTCTCAGGTGTGCAAATGCCCTCTGCATGCTTCTTCATCTGACTCTTCAGCTGATGGTCGTAAGCCAATCCATTAACTTCTTATACATTTGTATATGTTGTTTCCCTGTATTATATACGTTCCTGTAGTAAAATCCTGACTGGTACAACTATGTTGCCCTGCCTGCAGCTAGCCAACTGTAGGATAAAATCTGCACTAACTATGATCTGAAATAAACCTTTATTTGCTCAAATTTTGGGTATACAGTATTTTGTACCACTAGTGAGAAAAGTGACTAAGACAGCCGCTTTTACCCCTATTTTTTTTTCTGAACAACATGCAAGTATTAAATATTTAAATATTTTGCTTTTTCTTCCTGATTCTTACTGCCAATCTGAATGAAGCAAGTAGGAGTTGTTATGTTACCATGGGTCTTACTGTCTCAAAATGTCTTCTGTTATAATAACTAGCCCACCACATTTATACTCAGCCTTTTCTAGTTTTTGGGGCCATGAATAAAATATAGATAAGTTGTTTGTCAGAATGTAACAAATGATCTTTTAAATAGTTCCCATTCCTATCATTTGAAGAATGGTTGAAAAGGATATGGTATTTTCATACAATGGAATATTACTCAGCTATAAAGAATGATAAACTAGAAGAGTTCATATATAAGTGGATGTATCTTGAACATATACTCATAAGCGAAATAAACCAGACCTACATATGTAAATATTGTATAGTCTCTCTCGTGTAACAACTAAAAAGAAGAAATAAAAATAGAAAGACGTAACACAGCAGATTGGAAACCAAAGACTTAAGCATTTTACAATGAAGTGACAGCAAACAGAAAAAGATAGGAAACATGGGAGGAGCAAAATCATGTACTTTTATGCACAGGATGCCTAAGAACCACCAAAATATTTTTCATATGGAGAATAACAATGGAAAACACTAAAATTATGCTTGGAACATTTGTCATTCTTGTCTTTTAGGTTTGTGCTGCTTCTAATTAACTTCAGTTACTGCTTTACTCTCAAAGAAATGACTGGTTTAAAAGTTAAAAACAAAGATTTGATGATAAAAATATGTGATGCAACAACAACAAAAATAACAAAAAAAAAATAAACAGTTCCCATTAAATCTGTAGAGATTAGAAACTAGCATCATAAAGAAGTGAAAAACAATAAACAAAGTTTAGGGTGGGTTGTAATTTGTTACTTAGGGATCTTAGAAGACTAGGATCTAAAAAAGATGTAACAGCTAATCCTGATTGATATCTCCACCCTTACTTAAGACCTTGGTGATCCCCTCTCCTCCGTGTAAATCTTCTATTGTGTGACCTAAATAAAAAGGAGATGCTTCTAAAGTTCTGGGCTCACTTAGATAGAGAAGGATCTCACTGAGTCCTCTGAGCTACCTTTATCGGGTCTTATCATCATTTCTTTGGACACCGACACAGAACATTACAACAAGTGGTGTGCAACTCGGGGCATGGAAGATGACCAGGGGTAAGTTAAGAGAGGCCTGACCGAGTGGGAAAAGTACGCCCAGAGTAGGTGAGACCACCAGCAATGGTTCAGAGTAATGGGAAATTCTGCTTCAGTAGAAAAAGTGTATGTCCATCTTATAGAGAGAGACATTACTCAAAGGAGCAGGGGTAAAGGTGAAACCAAAGAATTTCAAAGAATTATTTTTCCTTATAAAAAGGCATTGTTGGTTTCAGCTTAAAGGAAAAATTGCTCTAAACTTAAAAGTTTGCAAACAAGTTATGAAAGCTCTGCCTAGAACACAACAACAAGGAGAACCTATACCTTTAAGTGTGTGGTCTTTGTGTAACCTTATTTCCTTGGCTTTGGAGCCCCTGCAGTCTGACTCTGAGGAATGTAGTCTGCAGCCAATTCCTCAGACTCAGGCAGGCAGTCTTACAAGGGGTTCAGTTGATGAGGACAGTACAGATCATGAAGGCAGCACCACATCTTTTAATTTTTCCTTGTTGGGTAAAGAATTGAAATCAAAGAATAAGGAGTAAAACAAACATTTTTGGCTCATCAACTGCTGTGCTCAGATTCCGAGGACTTTTCAGATGTTCAGGGGAATGGGTTGGAGAAAGAGGCAGGTAACCAGGAGTTATCCCATCAAATGGAACATTTGACACGAATGATATCCAAATTGGTAGAACAATTGGATGTTTCAAGTCCACCTTCAGTGCTTGCCAAATTTCAACCTCTGCCTCCTCCAACTAATCCCTCAACTCCTCCATATGAGCACAAGCAACCTGTCTTAAGGGGTACAGTGACTCAGGCTATATTAGAAGGAAGGAACCAGGAGACCCAGAGGCTTACAATACTGGACTGGGAGTTTGCCCTGTTGTGGTTCAGCAACACCCTCTGAATGAACAACACCGAAATGGTTATATGTAGTGGGATTATCGACCTTTGGCTTTTCAGACTATCAAAGAATTGAAGCAAGCTGTTATGTCTTATAGAATGTAATCTAATTATGTTTTCAGCCTCTTACAAGGATTGGCAAATTAACATAGGCTTATTCCTCATGATTGGGAGGTATTGTGCTGTACTATTTTGGAACCAGGACAGTATCTTCAATTCCACACCTGGTGGAAAGATGAGGCAGAAACCCAGGATAGGATAAATAGAGGCCAAAATCTGCCTGTTGCTCTAACAGCAGATCAGCTTACTGGCTCAGGGGCATGGCTTGGTATTCCAGCTCAACTTCAGTATGATGATATGGCCATTGTTCAGACGGATTTATGTTGTCTCAGAGCATGGGAAAAGGTTGAAAAACCAGGAGAAGCTCAAAAGTCTTTTATTGAAGTAATACAGTCTCAAAATGAGCCCTTTGTTGATTTTATCTCTTGACTCAAGGAGGCGATTGATAAAACAGTCAGACAACTTGATCTTTGGGATATGTTGTTACAAACTTTGTCTTATGAAAATACTAACACAGAATGCCAAAGGGTTATATGCCCATTAAAGGCTCAAGGTGCCTAAGTAGAGGAATATATTAAGGCCTGTGCCGATATTGGTTCTGAGCCCTATAGAGCTAATTTATTTGCCACCATTTTAAAATTTCATAGAAACAAAATCTTACTAAATGTTTTAATTGTGTCAAAATAGGGCATGTGAAAAGGGATTGTAAAAAAAGACAAGAAAAAGGGTAAAGAAAAAACTAAGTCACCAGGGCTGTGTCCAAAATGTAAAAGAGGAAAACATTGGGCAAATGAATGTCACTCCAAATTTGATAAAGATGGTCAACCTTTACAACTCCAGAGAAACTGGACAATGGGCCCTCTTCGTTGGGGCCCAGAGATAAACAATACAGAGTGTCAGCAGTTTCCTTTGAACGATCTCATAATCAACCAAAATTAAGGGTCTCATATCTTTTTCATGCCACACCAGGAAGCACAGCCTTAGACATTGTAGCTATAAAAAAATCAGCTTTTGAAACCTGCTTATGGAGTATATAGAATTCATACTAATATTTTTGGCCCCATAACCAAAAGTGTTGGTTTGATTATAGGAGAAGTAGCCTTACTAGCAAAGGTGTCTTTGTAAAAGTAGGAGTCATCGATAGTGATTATGAAGGAGAAATTCTTGTGATGATGACTACCTCCATACCCTTTCAGATAGTAAGTAAACAGAAGATATACTACTGCTACCTTATATAAAAGGCAGTAGCATGACAGCGAAAAGAAAAGAATTTGAAAGCACTGATTTTTTGGTGTGATGGCAAATGCTTCTGGGACAAAGACCCCAGTTATCTACAATTATTCAGAGTTTGGTTTTTAAAAGGTTAGCAGACACTGGAGCTGATGTTTCTATTATATCCTCAAAGGAATGGCCTTGTCAGTGGACTAAGATACCTGGTTCTGTCACATTTTGAGGAGTAGGAACCATGACGAATGTTCAGCAAAGTCAAAATATGTTAGCCTGTATTCGGCCAGATGGCCAAAGAGGAAATTTACAATGCTATGTGGAAGATACTGAGATGAACTTGTGGGGGCATGATCTATTTTCCTAGTGACGGGCTTCTTTAGAGATCCCCACAGATTCCCAGGAGACAAACACCCCTGCTTTAAATCCAAATTTAGGTTAATGGCCATTGCTCCAAGCTTCACCCTCCCCCTTACATGGTTAACAAAATAGCCTATTTGGGTGGAGCAATGGCCTTTAACAAAAGAGAAGCTTTCAGCTCTTGAAAAAATAATTGAAGAATTATTAAAGGAGGACAGAATAGAAGCTTCACTAAGTCCCTGGAATTCCCCAGTGTTTGTCATTTTAAAAAAGTCAGGTAAATGGTGATTAATTACGTATTTAAGAAAGATTAATGTTATTCAGCCAATGGGTGCATTGCAGCCTGGCCTGCCACAACCTAGTATAATTCCCAAAGACTGATTTTTAACCATTATTGATTTAAAGTATTGCTTTTATACTATTCCCCTTCAGCCTCAAGATAGAGAAAAAATTTGCTTTTAGGATCCCTTCCTTAAATAATAACAAACCTAATGCCAGGTATCACTGGAAAGTCTTGCCTCAGGGAATGTTAAACAGTCCAGCCCTTTGTCAGCTGTATGTGAACCAACCTCTGGAAAAGTTAAGACATTTATTTCCTCAGCATTAATCTTACACTATATGGATGATTTATTGTTTGCCCATTCTGACAAAACTAAATTAAAACAATTTGTTACTAAGGCTGACTCAGTCTTAGGAGAATATGGATTAGTTATAGCCGAAGAAAAACTACAAGAACAAACACCCTTTGAATGCCTAGGTAATAAATTAGATCAAACCTGTGTCTGGCCTCAAAAGTTTCGGTTACAGCAAGATTGCCTACACACTTTAAACGATTTTCAAAAATTGCTGGGAAATATAAATTGGCTTAGGCCTTCTTCAGGAATTCCCACGTATGCCCTGCAAATGTTTACAGATACTGGAGAAGTAATTTGGGTACCAGCTCGACGAATAAAACCTAGAAAATGAGTAAGTGTAAACATTCTGATATAAAATCTCTGATTGATGAAAAAACTCACTTGACACTTTATAGGACACTAAGAAATAAATTTCCTAAGAATTGGAACTGGGAGAAAACTAGGGAAGGAAAACAAAAGACATACAAATTTGCTGCCTTATTGCAGTTTCAAATCCAAAAATCTTATTTTCTTGGCTCCAAGAAGAGTTCAAAGACTATAAAGTTCACCTGCTATGGCTGTCAGAAGCCAGGCCAGAATAAGAGGGATTGTCTGAAGAGGCCCACAAGCCATGCCCTGACTGTCAAAGGAGCCACAAGAAGTGTGACAACACTCTGAGGTGAAGGCCTCAGAGCTCAGACTCAGCTTCCCAGAAGGTCCTGTAGGACTAAAAGGGCACTGGGCCTGCCTGCTCCCTCTGGCTTGACAACCTCTTTTATCTCCATGGAGGAACCCTAAGAAATCATGGCCAAAATAAAACCCAGCCTATTGCAGGACATTGGCACAGATCACTTTGTTTTTCTCTAACCCTGACTTTCCTTCCAGTTATCATACCTCAAAAATTAGAACAAAACATGCAAATTATATTAGCTCGCTGATGTCACTGTTCTCTTACAAAGATAATCAAAAAAAGAAGATATTCTGGTTTTCATGAGTTCTCAAAGTTTAGAGATGAGTATAATGAAAAGCTAGTGGGACTTATAGCAAACTGTCAGACTCCATAAACAAAAGGGTCTAACCTATCCTACCTACCCAGGATAAAAATGTCTGGTGTCTACCTCTGGAGAGTATCTCTGACTGCCGATTCCTAACTACGACCCCTTTCAGCTTGAAGAAGCCAGAGCGGTCATCGCCCATATTTCCCTCATGACAGTTCAGGTTACTTCTTCAGAGGAAAGATTGTTGGAAATAGCCGAGTTAGATTATATATATATGTGCAATCATATAGGGTTAGGCTCTCAAAGGAGATAGCATAAAAGGCAAAATATTTAATACCTTAGGAAGGGATGATATTCCCGCTCTTGGCTGGACCTAAACTTGGAGTCATCCACTTTACTGTCATTTCTGGTAAATATATGGAAAAAAGTCTAGTGAAAATAACACCAAGGTAAGGGAAGAAAAAGGGGACTTTTTCTTCTCCAACGAAACGACTCTAAAGGTGTAGGTGCTGATAGAATGTTTTCACTGCCAGATCTGACATCCTGCCAGAATACCAATGTAGTACATTGGGGAATCTGTAAGAGGAGAGGCAGCCCAGGAGTTAGTTAATACTTCCAATGGAAGCATCATAGATTGGAGCCCATGGAGCTCTATTGGAGCTCTATAGCTCTGCCCAGACTGTAAAACACAACTCATTCTACTCAGGCATGTGATCACCTCCTTCTGCTGTTGCTTAACCTTCTTCTTAGCTTTAATTTTTCTAGAGATAACATTTATGTTCTCAGAACAAGAACCAGAGTTTGACTTCCAATACAACTATATTGCCCATGGCAAGATTCTCCTTCCTTGATGCTGTTGCAATCTTTATGGGAGATGCTAAAGAAAAGAAAAAGAAAAGCTTGAACTCATAACAGCTTTCACAATCACAGCTGCTACAGACAAAGAAGCATTGAGCCAAAGTGTACAGACTGTTCATTTTGTGCAGGAATGCCATAAGGATTAAAAACAATTACGGACTTCTCAAAAACTCAGAGCTGATTAAAACAAGATGTTGTTATGTTGGGAGGACAAATTGTTATTCTACAATATTTATCTTGTTTAAAATGTGATTAGAATACTTCTTCATTTTGTGTAAGTCTCATCTCATGGAACCAAATCTGATCTGTTACAAAATATCTTTAATGGCATTGAAAACTTTGATCCTTCTCATGTTATCTTATGGTTTAGTGGAAACGTAGTAGAGATTTGTGTATGTTTTCTCTGTACTACCTGTATGTCCTGCTTAGTTTAACAATGAGGACAGATCAAACAACAAGCTATGAATCAAAGTCTACAGTCCTCACCCTAATGTTTCAAAAGATTACCTTTCAAACATTTTTAATAATAAAAGTGGGGGATATGTAGAGATTAGAAACTAGTGAAGAGAAGTGAAGTGAAGAAGTGAAGAACAAAAAACAAAAAACAAAGTTTAGGATGGGTTTTAATCTGTTACTTAGGGATCTTAGAAGACTTGGATCTAAAAAAGGTATAACAGCTTAATCCTGATTGATATTTTGACTCTTACTTGAGACCTTGGTGATCATCTGTCCTCCCTGTAAATCTTCTATTGTGTGACCTAAATAAAAATTTCTAGGCTCACTTGGAGAGAGACAGATCTCAGTGAGTCCTCTGAGCTACCTTCATCAGGTCTTGTCATTTCTTTTAGCACCGACACAGAACATTAAAACAAAATCTCTCATTACCATTTGAAATCGTCTGAGGGTAGTCTTTATTGTTTACATTTCTTTCAGAATTTTGCTTCTGAGCTTTCACCAGAATTGTCTATAAACTCTACTTGCAACACTCTAGGGTTTCTTTGGCACATACCTCTAAATCTTTTGAAAGAAGTCTGACATCTCTTTTTTATTTTTTATTTTTATGCATTTGGTACAAGATCTCACTATGCAGCTCAGACTTGTAGTGATCCTCCTGTTTTCAGTTTCTGGAGGTCTGGGATTTCAGGCATACACCACCTACCTGGTCTTGATGGCTAGCTTAGTGCACCCAGGAGCAGAGCCAGTGCAGCATGTGGTGGCAGGATTAAACCTTGGTCTCTGCTCTTGCCTGCAGGCACTTTGTCCTGTGAGCTATCTCACCAGCGTTTAGTTTGCAATCTCTTTTCAAATGTTTCTGAGCTATATGTTTAGGAATAGTTTCATCATCAACCATATTTCTTAGTACCATTTTTCTGTTTTAATCACCTTGTCATTGCTGAGAGAAAATACATCGTCCTAGGGCTAGCCAGATAGCTCAGTGGATTAAAGCACCTGCTTAGGCCAACACAGAGGCCAAGGTACAATTCCTGGCTTGCCTGCCAGCCCCTCCCACCCTGAAGCACACTGAGATGGTGAATGAGACTGGGTGTAGTGGTCTGTGCCTGTAATCCCAGTGTCTGGGAGGCTGAAAAAAGAGGAAGGATCACTATGAGTCCGATCTGTGTAGTGAGACCCTATAGACCTTGTACTAAATACGTTGAAGAAGAAATATATGACCCTTATATGTACCTGAAATATCCAAATTAAAGGATATTGGTTTATTTTGATTTATCACCTTAGAGATTTTGGTTTAAGGTTGGCTGCTACAGGGCATAAACGTCATGGTGGAATGACATGGTGTCTGAATCCTGATCATCTGGAAAATAAGAAGGAAGAGCCTATGGACAAGGTATACTTTCCCTAGCCTTACTTTTCCAATGCCTTACTTTCCTTATTTTCCCCAGCCTGGCCCTACTCAGAACTGAGTAAATGAATGCATTAATGCAATTAGTGATCTCATGACCAAAATTATCTTCTGAAAGTCCACCTCTGAAAATGAGATCTTTGAGGAGATATTTTAGACATAAGCCATAACTACTTATTGTATTCCTTTTTTAGATTGTACAATATAAATGATTTTTTTAAAAAGTGGGACTAAAAAAAGACAATTATTCTAGTTTTTTGGAGCAAAGATTTTGTTACTAATATATCATGAGAAGAACACTTTATATTGTCCTTTTCATGTTGAACATGGGTTTGCAATGAACCTTCGCTTTTTTTATTCCCAGCATTTTCTGTCATAGTAGCATCTTTAAAGCAGGCACATTGTAATATTTAGTAGCCTAGTATTCATAACGATTTAAGTAAGCAATTTGTAGCATTCCTTTTTTATTTATTTCTGGTTTATTTTTAGTTTATATTTTTACCCCTTTAAGTGGTTTCTGTACATTATTTATTATATGTAAACATCTTGTTTCAAGTCTACACTTCCTGTGTTTTAATAGTTCAAAATGGAGACACCATTCTTTTCTAAATCCCTTTAATTTTTTCATTTACAATAAGTTTTCATGAAAACTTCTCTGTATGTCATGATTTCTTACTCCTGAAGGATATTTTTACCAAATATAGAATTCTATTAGTCAGCAGAATTATATCCCGCCCCCCTTTCTTTTTTGGTCTCCATGGTTTCTTATGAGAAATCTGTCATTTGAACTGTCCCATAGATAGGCTGATGCTTTTATGTTACTGTTTCCAAATTCTTCTCCCTCTTCTCTTCCCTCCATTTCTATCATCTTCTCTGTTTTCCCCTTTGCTCCCCTCTTCTTTTCCTCCCCCTTCTCCTCTACCCTCCCTTTTAATTTCTTTTTCTTCTCCTCCCTTTCTCCCTCTCCTTTTCCCTCTGCAGCTCTCTTTTTCCCTCCCCTCCACTCCCCTCTCCTTCCCTTCTCCTTCTCTCCTTCCCTCCATTTTTTCTTAAATTTTCTTTTTTAAAAAGAGTAAAAAAATAGTATTAAAACAGGAAAATTACAAGTGATATAGGCTGGGCGTGGTGGTGTACACCTGTAATCCCAGCACTTGGGAGGCTGAGGCAGGAGGACTGGTGTGAGTTTGAGACCAACCTGGAATACAAAAGTAAGCTCAAGGCCAGCCTGAACTGCGTAGCAAGACCCTGTTCTAAATGCCAAAAGAAAGAAAGAAAGAAAGAAAGAAGGAAAGAAAAGAAAAGAAAAGTGATACAAAATTTCACATACAGTAATATTAATATTAATGTCATAGAATTTTTTGATGCAGTATTGTCTTTGAACTACTCATATTACCAGATATATATATAATATATATATATATATATATATATATATATATATATGTAAAATTAGAAGAAGAAAAACAAAAAAATACATAAAAAATTAAGAACAGAAAAAGGACAATTGAACAAGGAGACAGAGCAAATTTAGCATCCTCTGCACCTTTCCATAGACCAGAAGAAATGCACAGTACAGTTGTCCAAACCATCCTGCTTACATACATAGATATATCTCTTTTCCTCCACTCCCTCTCCTGTCCTTAACTCAGTAACTCTTTCCTTCTGAATAAGTTCATTCCTTTTTCCCAGTATCTATTGAACCCTTCAGATTCCATTTTCTCTTTCAGGTTCTTACACTAAGGAGACAATACTATTATTGCACATTTAGATCTGATTTATTTAACTTAAGTGTGTGGTCTCTAGTTGCATCCATTTACTGACAGAAGACTCGAACTTACCCTGTTTTAAAGATGAATAATGTTATATTGGGTAAAAATACCACATGTTCTTTATCCATTCTTCGATTGGACATCTGGGTTGTTTCCAGGATTTAGCCATGACAAATTACGCTGCTGTAAGTGTCGGTCCACATATATTGCTGTGGGATGATGTTTTCAGTTCTGGAAAAATACCCACGAGCTTCCCTCCATTCCTTTCCTCCCTCTCAAATTTTCAGATGTTCAAGTATGATCTATGTTCCTTTTTACTTCTTTGTGTTTATTATGTTTGGTTTTGTCCAGAGTATTCTGACTTTGAGTTGTATCTTTTGCCAAATTAGATGTGTTTGGAGACATTATTTTTCTTTGAGCACTTTTTCAGTCTCATATTCCTTTACTCTTTGGGTATCCTGACAATATTTTGGTTTTATCCTATAGTTTACTTAGACTCTGGCATTTTTAAAGTCTATTTTCTGTTTGTTGAAATTAAATAATTTATATTGTTTCACCTTCAGGTTCTTTGGTTCTTTATTCTGTCTTCTTCATTCTGCTGTTTAGCTTTGTCTTAGTTACTTTTCTGATTGCTAAGACAAAATACACCAACACCCAAAGGTAAATGTGTAAAGGTTTATTTGACTCACTTTGTAGAGATTTCAATCTATAGTTCACAGGCTTCAACGGGGAGTCAGAGGAGAAAGACATCATGACAGGAAGAAGGCAACAAGTGACAATAAAAGGATAGAAAGAAGTTACTATGTTTTATTTAGGCCATCTGTGCTATATGACAGCGCTCACATCCAGAACTAAGCCAAACTAATCATTATCCTGATTTGGTAGTCATACACCCTTTTGTAAAACAAACAAACAAACAAACAAAAAACCCCTCTATTTATTTATGTTATGGCTGGCCCAGCCTGCCCTAGGTGTGGGGCTGGCATAGCATGTGGTGCCAGGGATTGAACCGATGTCCCTGCGGTTGCCTCAGCTTGCCTAAGCAAGCACTTTAGACTGCTGAGCTATTTCACTGGCCCCCATTCGTCATACACCCTTGATACTAGCATCATATGCTCTAGATCCAGCCACTTCTGAAAAAGTCCCACCTATGATGGCATGAAATTTTGAGGGAACATCTAGACACAAAGCATAACAAATTTATTCAAAGTTTTATTATATTTTCCCTAATAAAATTTATATTTGATTTTTTATCTCCCTTTACTGATAAGTTATATTTTCATTTGTTTTAAATGTGTTCATAATTGCCAATCAAACATTTTAAAAATATTTATTTATTTAATATTTTGTGCAGGGTCTCACTACACAGCTCAGACTTGTAGTGATCTTTCTGTTTTCAAGCTCCCAGCACCGGGATGATTGGTGTTATACCATTCCCAGACTCAGTTGCCAGCTCAGCATGCACAGGGACAGGGCTGGTGTAGCATGTGGTACGAGGCATTGAACCCTGTTCCCTGTACTTACCTAAGCAGGCACTTAGTCTGCTGAGTGACCTTGCTGGCCCTTCAAACATTTTTTTATGATCCTTCCTCATAAATATTTGTTGGAACATTCTAACAAGTACTTAAGTTTACTTGTCATGGGTATATATTTTTCATTTCATTCTGATATTTGCTCATTTGTATGGCAGGTATTTTAAAATTTAAATGTGAAGAGTTTTTATATTATGCTATAATGTTCTAGGTTTTTTTTAACCCTGCCTTGTGTGGGTTCTGATATTTCTCTGACAGTGAAATGACAGATGTCATCCTGTTACATGTATATAAGAATAAAAGTCATATTTTTCAGTTGGATTTAGTGGCACATGACACAGGTAGAGACACTTTGTAATTCTAGATAGGGTGGGATTTGTAGCTTCCTAATGTGCCTTTGCATTAACCAGCCTTAGGAGAAATAGGAAAGCCTCACAACTACCCCTAACATCACTTCTAATGACCTACTTCTCTCATTGAGGTGTTGGAAGTATTCTAGAAATTTAATTGAAGGGGGAAGCACTCCTGCCACAAATCATCATATTTCTCCCAGTACAAATGAAAAGGAGACAATTTGTTTAATTATAAAGTTACTTTAAGCCTTTGAAGAGGGGATACATTATAAGATTTCTGTAAATAAGTGGAATAGCTCTTTTTTATTTTTTAAAAACACTTTATTTATGTTATGGCTGGCTCAGCCTGCCCTGAGGGTGGGTCTGGTGCAGCATGTGGTTCTGAAGATCAAACTTTGGTCCCTACGGTTGCCTAAGCTTGCCTAGGCTGGCACTTTAGACTGCTGAGCTATCTTGCCAGCTCCTGCTCTTTTTTATTTGCAATAATAATAACGAAAAATACTTCAGTGATTTCTTGCATTCCAACATTACTAATGCTTCAAATACCATTTTGCTTTAGATTTTGCTTTACAATCATAGACTCTGAATTTGAGAAATGGAAACAATATGAAAATCATTTTATAACTTTTATAACGTGCATCTAAATCATGATTAAAAATAGCTCACAAGTAATTTTAATTTAGTTTTTAAAAACTACAGTCCTTTAAGGTTTAGTTTTGGGGCCCAGCAGGATGGCTCAGTGGTCTAACGTGCCTGCTTAGGAAAGCTTGGGCGGCTGCAGGGACCGCGGTTCGATCCCCGGCACCACATGCTGCGTCAGCCCTGCCCTCAGGTCAGGCTGAGCAGGCCATTAAAATAAATAAACAAACAAAAGTTCTGAAACAAGAATAAAATAAAATTAAATTTAAAAATTCTTAAAAAAAGTTTTAGTTTTGATCAATAGTTGCTTCTTTCTATCTAATTTTAATATGCAATATTCCCACTTCTATTGTGTATAACTATTGTAGAAAATATTTTTATAAGACACAACTTTTGAAATTACCAGTTAATAAAATTGTTCCTCAATTTATACGACTAGCAGGCTTGCATACTGTGCCTTTCAAACATATCACCATTGCAGTCACCAATTCCTGAATGTAACTCAGATTTGTATTTTAAAAATTCATATTAAATTGAACAAATGGAAATATGATCTAGCACAATGGACACCATAAGTGAATATATAGGGACAGCCAGATATTTCAGTGGATTAAGGCTCCTACTTAGGCAGAACACAGTGGCTGAGGTTTGATCCCCTGCATGCCATACTTGACCCACCCCGAGAGCATGCTAAATTGATGATTGAGAGTGGGCGTGGTAGTGCAGGCCTGTAATCCCAGCGCTTAGGAGGCTGAATACAGGAGGATCACTCCCAGTCCTATCTACAAAGTTAGACCCTGTGCTAAATATAAAAATAAATAAACATTAAATTTAAAAATATAAGTGAATATATGACATAAAATATTATGTGTAATTTCATAATCTATGATTATGGGGTACCTGCTGTTTTATACTAAATTTAAGATCAAAGAAAACTATTCTTTTTACTTGAAATATTGTAAAATCAGTTTTTCTTAATCACATGCATTAGTTGTTGCTTTTTAAAACAAAGTTTCAGAATCTCTGTTAACGCAATTTTTCAACTCACAGTACTGATGTCAAAATATACATTGGTTAAATTACATATTCTTCAAGTATATAAGATAGTTAATCATTTAATACTGCTTTCATCTTTTTTCTCAGATTGCCATAGTATAAGAGCCCCTTTACTTCTTTGGTTAGGAACTCCTAGATGTTTAAATTTTTTTGAAGCTACCATGAATCGAATTGTTTTGCTAATTTCTTTCTTTGTGAGCATATCATTGGTATAAAGGAATGTTACTGTTTTTTGTGTATTAGTTTTGTACCTACTACTTTGATGAATTTATTAGTTCTGAGTCTTCTGTTGGAGTTTTTGAGTCTTCTATATAAAGTTTTTTGTCATCTGTGAATGCAGACAGTTTGATTTCTTCCTTTGTCAAATGTATTCCTTGTACGTTTGCCTATTTGCTTTGCTTAAAATTTTGAGCACTATATTAAGCAGAGTGCTTAGAAATCAGTATTTTTATAGAAATCAATATGCTTTTATATTTCTTGCCTATGGTTTCTTCTCTTATTAGTATGCTTTTCCAGAGGAAAGTAGTGTGTGTGTGTGGTAATTTAGGACAATGTTTTTATATAGTGTTTTTAGTGGAGATTGAAAAGATAAATAGATGGAAGAATGGTATCTTATGGAAGAATGGTAGTCAATTTGGTTATTGAAAGAAGATTATTTTTCTAAGACTCCTATTGGCAGACAAAAAATTTCCTTTAGCTGGTGGGAGTGGTATAAATATATTATAATTAAAGATTATAATAATTTAATCTGAATAAGTGCATCATTTACTGATTAGTAAATCTATATAGAGCAAGTATAGTCAGATTATCTCCCTCTTTTAGGTTAATCTTTCTAAGTTAAAATACATCATTCTTTTTATGGAGCTCTGATAAAGTCTGAATATCTTACCTACTTGCTACAAACACTGCATATTGGTTGGATGTTGACTAAAAAGGAAACCAGTTTGTCATCAAGACTAGTTTCCTAAGGAGGATCAGAGAAATGGTTCCTATATGATTCACCCCTATTTCTGTTAGGTTAATTTTCATGTTTCATTACTTTACTATAAAGGCTGTTTACACCGCAGTTTTGCCCCTTGCTTTACATTTCATTACTAAAACATAGCAATTCTTAGACGTTTCTTGTTAACTCCTATAATGAATATATAATATTAAAACTTTCTCTTTGCTTATTTCAATTTGTATATTTCTGCCTTTATGGGATTGGTGTTTACTCTCCCTGTGATTCAGAAAGTATTATCTTAGCTTTTAAATGAGCTTTTTCTTCCTGAAGATTGGATTGACAGTTGAGCCTTTATTGCCTAAGAACGTGACTGTTATGTTGTTTCCTGTATAACATTATTAAATATCTCTTGGTGACAACAATTCTAGATTTTATGTTTTAATCATAATTATTCAACATCAAATAGGTTACACATCAATTATGTTGTCAATGAACTGTAATCCCTTATGTAATGGTAGTATGTTTGTTTATTGATTGATGTGGTATACAGAATCCTTTCAGCAGGAATCTTTGAGACGAAATTTTGTCTAGAGAGGTGAGTTACTGAAAATTTCAGTGAATCAGATAGAAAATAAATTAGACATGTATGATATTTGCTTTTTAAATAAAGAGTTACAAGACAGAATCTTGTTAGAAATTTATCATTCATAGTTTCCTTTTTTCCTTCTTATTAGTCTGTCTACCTAGAACATTATTTTGTTTGGCTCTTTGAAAAATTTAGTAGCTTCTCTTCTACATAAATTTCTAGCATTTTTATGCTTAGTAAAATGATCTGTTAAATCTTTGAATTTATCCTCATTTTCTTTTTAAATGTAGCTAAAAGGCACAATTAAGCCTAACTAGAGCCATTGATGTGAATAGAAGACTTAGGTAAATTCCACATCATATGAATGTGTAAGTTACAGTTGCTGTGTGAAAAAAGCCCAGCCGCTAGTCAGGAAGCCCATTTTGAATATACAATCAGGAGCCTGCCTGATTGCTCAGTGGAGTAAAGCACCTGCTTAAGTCTATCACAGTGGCCAGGTTCAGTCCCCTGCATATTGTACGGGCCCCGCCAGTGGGGCACCCTAAGATGACCATGGAGACTGGGCATGGTGGCTGTGCACCCATAATCCCAGCACTTTGGGAAGCTGAAAACAGGGAATCACTACTAGTCCAGTCTACGTAATGAGACCCTGCAGATCCTATAAGCCCCATCCTAAATGCAGAAAAATAAATAAATAATGAATTGGCAATCAAAAAATTAAAGGACAGTATGGGGACCTTTGAGTTTAGGTTTTCTTTATTATTACATTAATTCCAAATATCTGAGGAAATAATCTGTCATTTCATACAGATAATTAACTATCACTGTTTTGTGAACTCTAAAATTTATATTTCACTTGTATCTTATTCCTACTTAAGTGAATCCTATCTGAACAGAGTCTGATGGAAAGGTACAGACATGCAGATACAGATTTTAAACCTAGGCTTTAGTTGTTGGTCCTAAGCAAGTAGAAAACAAACAAAAATTCAACTTCAATTTCCTCTTTGTAAATATACATACACAGCCATTCTATTTTCAAAATTAGAAACATTATTGGTCTCATATAAGTGAGTAGACTGTTGGTTACCAGAGGCCAAGAACAAAAACAGTGAAATTGTAGAAATGGAAAAAGTTGATTAATGTGTACTAAGTTACAGTTAGGAACAAGATGCTTTTGGGCACTGTTGCATAGACAACAATAAGGTACTATACATTTCAAGAATGTATGCATATAACATGTACAGTTTTCATTTATTTTGTGTTATGAATGTGTTTCTAGGAGAGGGCCTGGTACTATAGGAAAGTGCTCTACCCTAAGATATATCCTCAGATCAACATTTATGCCCTTATACATTATTTAATTTTTTTAAAATATGAAGTTCATGCTTATATACTCATACAGTGATTCTTTATCATTGTTTTAATGATACACTATTATTTACCTTATATACTAATAACTAAATGCTATTTAAACATATTGTAATTTTATTTTATATACCTGTCACTACATATAAAATAAAAAGAAAACATAATTGTGAGCAGATATAATACTTAGATATTTTAATTGTAATTTTCTTTCTTTCAGAATTACTTATTGTCATCTACCTTTCCAGAGTAAATGGCTCTATGTTGGAACAGAAAGAGGAAATACACATATAGTAAATATTGAATCTTTCATTCTTTCTGGATATGTTATCATGTGGAACAAAGCAATAGAACTGTAAGTTTGAATCTGAATTTCACTTTCTTTGACTTAGTTTGTGTTGTTATATAACATAGACAGCATACTAAATTACAATTATTTTATATAATTTATATAGTTGTATACAATTATAGTTTATAATTGATTTTAATGAGAAATTGAACTTAAAAAACTATTAATGCTTTTAAAAGTAGATGTGGTGGTAGCATATATGCTAATATTAAATTTTCCAAGTACTATAAATCATTAAGGATTTTATTCACAAATTATAATGATAAAGTAAGATCATTCTACAAGTTATGCATGGAAATAATCTCACTTTTTTTTCTTTTTTAAATATATAGGAATTCTTTTTTTAATATTTTTTATTTTATTTTTTTCTTGTTTCGGAACTTTTGTTTGTTTGTTTATTTATTTTTATGGCCAGCTCAGCCTGCCTTGAGGGCAGGGCTGGCGCAGCATGTGGTGCCGGGGACTGAACCGCAGTCCCTGCAGCCGCCCAAGCTTTCATAAGCAGGCGCTTTAGACCACTGAACCATCCTGTAATTAACCTTAGTATAACTACTTTCAGGGAAAATGTTTTGTTGTATGCAAAAATAATAACAATCAGATCACGTTTTTAAAATTCCTAGCTTATTTTTCCCTTACTTTAAAACATAGGGTAGCACATGACAGAGGTAGCCGCTCATTGAAGTAGAAAACAGCAAAGAGCAAAGGGCAGAAGTAGCTGGAGCAAGGGCAACAAAGAGCAAGTCTGTCTCCCTTATGTGGCATTGAGGGTATCCATGCTAGGCTGTGTATAGCACTCATCCATAATCACAGCAGCATTTACAACCCTAATCCCATCACTGGATCATAAATTAATTGCAAACTGTAGAAGTCTGCTCCATAACTGCATGAGGCTTTGTGGGGCCAACTAAACACAAACTGTAACAAGTACAAATAAATATTTGGATTCCCAGTTTCAGTGAAAGAATTCATAATGAAATTATATTACTCTAGCATTTTTGCATGGCAGAAATAAAATGTATTTAAGTAGCAATTTTGTAGGTGGGCAGTGTTCTCACATAGTTCTTACTCAGCTGTACTAACTCAGTGATTCTTGTGGACTTTTAAATTCATGACCATGTGTTGCATAGAAATAGATGGCATTTTAGGATAGAATACTAAGTAGTATCAATATTTAATGTAGGAAAAGATCAAAAGGCTGACAAATGAATTTAAGATTCAAATATTTTTTGTTATTTTTGGCACAGTTGTTCATAGAATTCATACATCCTAAGAGAACATTTTTTGTGAATGGGAGGAAAAAATGAATTGGGATATTCAGAAGAATTACTGAGCATTGTTTAATTGCTGATAAATGAATTTAACTTCATTGATTATTCTATATAAAATAATATTTGAAATTTTCATAATTCAGAATATTTTTGGATATTCTAAAAATTCATTACAAATAATAAATATTTAGTTTTGATAAACAAAAATATACCTGCTTTATTTTTCTGAGCTACTAGTGAGTTTTTTAGTCTTCTATATGGAAGTCTTGCACATAGTTTTACTTCCTGTAATATATTTTTGTGATTCACTTATTATGATACATGAAAAAGGATATTAGCAGACCAGCACCTTGGAAACCATTCAAGATCTGTGATACCTATTTGCATAGCATTGGTTCTAAGAAGTTAAGGAAAATTATTTAGCTTTATTAAATTTAGAGTTTCCCAAAATTTAAGAAATTTAGTTGTTGTTTGTGTGAAATGACTTAATACTCCATTCTTTTAAAAGACTTTATAGTTTCATAAAAACACTTCTATCAAACTCTAGGAGACGGGGATTTTTTGCTTATTCACTATTGCTAGTTTCTAATGGGTAACTTAGGTATTATCCCTTATTGGAAGTATTTATATCTTTATGAAAATTACATTTATACATAAATGGTACGTTATATATTAATGTAAAGAACTACAAAATACTCTTATGAAACCTAATATTTTTTCTTCCAGTATATACTCTAGAGTGCAAAATAATGACTGATTTCCAGTTCTCAGAACAATCAAAAACATACTATTAATAAATGGATCAATGTTTTGCCATTATATTAGGTATTACATGGATATAATTTCTAATCTTTACAATTATTCAGTAAGGTCAGGCTTACTGAATTAAGGCTAATATTCCATTTTTAGATTAGAAAACTTAAAATACATCCCTTAACTATCAAATCCTAATAAATCTGTATTTATTTATTGAGGTAACTCTGAGAAGTCTGAATCAGGGGAGCCTAAAATTAAATTTTTATTTTTATCTAATTCTAAGTAGTTTTTAAAGATTCAAATATTCTTCATTGTTTTTTTATTGAATCTTTCATGGTTTTCATGCACATTTAAGAAATAAATTAAAGCTATGTAATGTATGCTGAAGAAATAAACTAGTCAGGTAGGGTGATACATGCCTATTATCTCACCACTTGAGAGGCTGAGACAGGTGGATTGCCATGAATTCTAGGTCAGCCTGGTTATTATAAGTGAATTTAGGCCATACATTTCATGGAAGAAAAAATATAGGCAAAAAGAAAAGAATAAAAGTTTGAAAAGAACAAAAGCTAAGTGAAATTAGAATGGGTTTGCTTTTAAATCAAAGGTGCCACTGTACTTTTGTTTAGGGGTAAAATCAGAGATTTCATGTCAAAGGCAAAATTAAATCAGGTATATACTTTAAAATTTGGTTGAAACATTGAATGCATCAATTTGTGGCTGTAATGTATATAAATCAATTTGAAAGTTTCAAAGGTTCATATATATATATATATATATATATATATATATATATATATATAACAAATAATGATAAATCTGATGTTTTTAAAAACTATGTTAATTACTGATTTGAATTGATTTAACAGGTCCACCAAAACTCATCCAGGTCCAGTTGTACATTTAAGTGATAGCCCAAGAGATGAAGGGAAAGTAAGTATTATAATATACTTGCTTTCATTTTACTCATCCTTAAAAAGTTATTTCTTCTTCCTCTTGTACTTTTTCTCATCTTCCTCATTATTATTAGTATTACTACTATTATTGTTATGTACTAAGTATCTGGCTTTGTTTAAAGCAGTGTTTTATGAAAATTAAAACTGGAGTGTTTGAGTGAAAAAATAAGGCATGAGGTACTCATGCCCATAATAGACCAGAACTGAACCTTATTATCATCTGGAGCTAACTTTGATATTTGAATTGAAACTAGAGGAATTTAATATGTAGAACAGTTTTTATTTTTATTATCTAATTATTTTGTACTTTAATTTTATAATATGTCAATATCACTAATCACTTGTCTTTGTTATTTAGTTTTGATAGTGATAGACAATATTAAATAACAAATTAGCCAATGTGCATAGAAAAATATATTAATGTATAAAATATTAAAATATAATATTAATATAGAAAATGTTAAAAGAATACAGGTGTGGGGCCAGTGGTATAACTCAGCAGACTAAGTGCTCACTTACGTAAGCACAGGTGCCAGGGTTTGATCCCTGGCACTGCATGCTGCACCAGGCCCCTGGTTGGGCTGAGTCCAGGTGTGTTGATGCATGCCTGTAATCCTAGCTCTAGGGAGGCAGAAATCAGGAGGATCACTACAAGTCTGAGCTGCATAGTGAGACTCTGCACCCCCCAAAAAAGAAATCGGAAATTTTTTTTCCCAAGAGTTGTTCTGTATAGTCTTTTTTGTTTTGTTTTGAATTTTCAAAACACACTAGTAATAATTTCCAATAATTGATACAATGCATATTGCTGTCCTCATAGTAGTTATACAGAGCACAGAATATAGACATGATAATTTTTCTAATCATTGTTGGTACAAAATATTTCTTCTCATTGAACTAAGAGAAAGTAGCTGTATGTATAGTCCAATATTCCATAATCACAATGGGTTATTAGCTGAACTGGCAATGTTGGAAGCTGCTGATTTAAGCCTTTTACAGCTCAGCATACTAATCTTGTTTTACTAATCTCATGATTAAACTTTTCTCCTGGGTGGTTAAGGGCAAGTTAAAGCAAGACCTGTGTAACAAAATATGTAACTTCTGTATCTCCCAAGATCAGTCAAATCCCCTCCAGATTTACCTTGAAACCATGTACAGTGCTTTGTAGAACTGTTGTCAGTGTCAGCCATCTGGATGAGTCCCAGCCATTGCTTGACCAATTTACTCTCTGTGAAATTATTTCTGATCTGATTTCCTCTTTAATTTTCTGCAGTTGTTTCTTTAGAGATTTCAACTCTGTGATTACCAATTTCTTCAATTCTAGTGTCTCCTGCATTTGTTCTGGGTGGGCTCAAAGCCAGAGTTTGCATTTTGTTCTTTTTTTTTTTTTTGTCATTTTGTATAATACTGTCCTCTGACCATTGTGTTGGAAATACTGGTAAAGTCAAGATGAAATCTGTAGTTTATTAATAACAATGTATCAATGATATCTTTTTACTTTTGATAGTTATATCAACATAAAAAAATTTTAATCTTAGAATAATTTGGGGAAAATTATATGAATATTTTTGGTGTTATCCTTGCAAATATACTGTGAATCTAAAAATATTTTTGAAATATATATATATATTATATATATGTGATTTTCTTCACATAAAGTACAGAATAAACCTGCTAAAATAGGAAAAAAAATAAAAAAAAAACTTAAAAGAATACAGATGTAATCCTATTAATTTTGATTATCATAATTTGCCTTTGATGAGGAAACAAAGGTTAATAACATGAAGAGATCTAAAGAAGCACTACTTAAGATGGTATGTACATGTACCAACTTCCCTTGGGGAATGTAATCATTAATGTGATCATCAATATATGTTTGCAATACATATTGCAAACATATTAACAGAAATAAAAAATTATAAATAAGTCTCTGTAAGTATGTAATTTTTGCTAAAGACTATAGAAAATATTAATAGGTTATTTGTCAGGAGTTTGATTGTTTATAGCTTAGGAACCAGGTAGCCAGGCATGATAGCACACACCTTCAGTCACAGCACTTTAGAGACTAAGGTAGGAGGATTGCTGTGAGTTCAAGGCCCACCTGGACTGCAAAATGAGTCCAAGACCAACCTTAAGTGTATTGTGAGACCCCACATCTTTGTGCGATTTCCTTGCCATCCTCTGATATATAAGTGTTATGAGTTATACTGACATTAACATTCTCCACTCTGAGGGAATCAGGTTATTACCTTTCATCTACTTGGGTAAACTAGGATAATTCCTTTATATCTTCTTTAAAAAGTCTTTGTCATGTAAAGAAATTATTATTTGTGTGGTACTAGGGATCAAACATAGAGCTGTGTTCATAATAAGCACACACTGTACAGGTAAACTACCCCCACAGCCATTTGTATATATTTGAAGATTTTGAGAACTAGAATGTTGGGATTTTTGAAATTTCTTTATTTTGTTGAAGTCATACTGGAAGTTAAATGACTAATTTACCTCATCCCAATGATCCTGTGAGTTAGCATTAAAGTAACTATTATTTCTGTTAACTCTAGGCACAATATCTGCTTACAGAAACTAAATTCATAGACTTTGATAGATACTGTTTTGTCAGAGCTCTAACGAAGAGACTGTGAGCATAACTTCTAGTATATTCCTGCAGTGATAAGGGCGGCATAACAAATTCCCATAAGCCAGGTGACTTAAAACAACAAAAATTTAGTGTTTCATAGTTCTGAAGCCAGAAGTCTGAAATCAAGTTGTTGTTTTTGTCCATGCTCCTTCTGAAGGCTTTAGGGCAGAACCTTTTCCTTCCTCTTTTCAAAATAGATCTTTGGCTTGTGACAGTTTAATTCCAGAGATATAAATTTCTGTCTTTATATCTTTTCTCTGTCCTTTTTTCTTTTCTTTCTTTTTAATGTATTTGGTACAGGGTCTCATTATGCAGCTTCCCCAGTATTGGGATTACAGACTTGCACCACCATGCCTGTTCTGTGGTTGGCTCAACACCTAGGGTTAGGGTTGACACATCATGTGGTTCCAGGGATTGAAGCCCAGGTCCTGCACTTGCTTAAGCAGTGGTTGATCCACTGAACTATCTCACCAGCCCGTTTTTCTTCTTATAAGGATAGTAGTCATTAGATTTTAGTGTGGTAAGCTCACTAAATCCAGGATGATTTCATCTCAAGATTCTTCACTAATGTTATCTGCATAAACATTAATTTCAAGTAAGATCACATTCTGAAGTTCTGGATAAAGCATTCAGGGTGAGAAGATTTTCTTGTTTTTTGAGGAGACTATATCATGAGCTCACTTGAGATAGTTGAATTGTATGATGTTTATATTCACAAGACTAGTTCCAGCATCATTACTTCCAGAATATAACCAGAAGCAGAAAGATTTAAGCAACCCTAGGTACAATGTAAGTCTTTCTCTACACAGAAATGGACCACAAATGAAGGAAATGGAACACCTACCAAAGGAAATGAGGACCTCTAATACTCTCATTTTCCAAGGCAATGTGCCTAGAAACGGTTTTAAAGGGATTACATAAGGAAAAGTTCATATACATAGGGTACTGACCCAGTATTTTGGGTTTAATGCTTTCTTAAGGATACTTGAATCTGGTTTGCTAGAATGGCTTTTTTTTTTTTTTTTACAGGTTCAGGGTTTGCATTTTTGAACTTGCACTTGCCAGGCAGGCACTTGTGCCACGGAGCTATCTCCTCAGCTCCTACAATGACTTTTTGAAGCCTGAACTGAACAAAGGCACATAATTGAGATATCAGAGACTTGAGACAGTAGTATTAAAGGAGGACACAGATGACTCCAACAGATAAAATGTTAAAATGAATATATATTAATTGTTCTGATAACTCACCTCCTAATTTTGTTCCTTTTCATGCCTGTAAGGGCACTGTCTCTGCTTAACCTAATAAGTAATATGCTAAAAAGGCAGATATGAATGTTTTGGAGAAGCTTCATAATGACCATCCTTTTTAGGTCTTTGCCGATAGTAGAACATAATGGCAGAAAGCCAGTCTCCGTAATATCTATGAGTATGAATATGGATTGGTAGAGGCCAGGGAGATAGATCAGTAGAATAAGCACCTATCTTATTATAAGAGCAGGGTCCTGAGTTCAATCCCTGGTACCACAAAAAAAAAAAAAAAAAAGCAAAAAAAAAAGGTTGGTAGAGGCCAGGTGGCAATATTTAACCATATGGTAATATGGACATAAATTACTGTAACAAGAAGCAAGTGTCAATGCAGAAATCTCTAGAAACAGCTAATATATTGTGATGTTTCTAGGAGTACAATTAGGTGAACTTCTTAAGAATCCTAAAATACCACATAAATACATATAGTAACTATAGGAACATCTTTGGGCATTTTCAAGAGCAGCCATTTGTTTCTCTCAGCCCCATTCCAAATCACTTAGCTATCATGTTATAGAAGACATTGATCCAAATATTTGAAGCAAAGTGTTTGAAACTAAGTAACTAGGTGATAGAATTTTAGCCTTAAATTAAGTAGACAGTTCCACTGGGTTTACACATACACCTACTTTTCCTAAATGTATACTTAGAAGGTATATGCTTAGTAGCTGAGTTAATATTCGCATCCATTTCCTGACATTGTAATTAGAGGCATACTAGGAAGGACTAATGAAAATTTGTCAAGCTATCTCCCACCAAGATTGTATTAAATGATACAGTGGTAATGGTCACCAATGTATCCTTGTTGAATTTCATGGTCTGAATTTTGCAAAAAACAAGATGGATCCAACTTAGTAATAGTAAGTTACTGTAAAATTAGCCAACTAAAAGCTTCAATCATGTCTTGCTGTTTGTATTTTTATGGGTGCTCTTCAGCCCAATGTGTTAATTCAGTAGATATAATTACTGATTTAGAGAAATCTTTTTGCTCAAATTCATCAGCAGAGAAGATAAAAAGCAACTTGATTTTATAAGGAAGAGTGCAAGTATAACATCATTATCTTTTTCCAGGGATAATTTTATTTTTTCTACTGTCTGACCTAATTGGATTCACAGGAATGTTCATTAGATATTCTTTAGAAAGCATTCACTTCGTTGTTGATTGTGTAATAGGATTGCTTTCTGTGAAAGCCTGAGAGAATGTTTTTTCTCTGAGTGACTCTCCTTAGACATACTATAGTTCATTTATTCCTTTTCTCTGAGGTCCCGTAATCTCCTTGACCAGAAAATTTGAGACACCTCTGAGTTATAGGATATTACAGCACAGGTTCTCTTATGTCATGAGTCCTTACTGACCTTAAAGGGCTAGAGCCAAAATATTGGCTAACCTTATAGCCCTTTTTTTCTCCAATTTTTGGTCTGTTAACTTACATTCTCAACCCTCCAGCAGAAAAGCTTCGTGATACTATTACTCTATAACATAGGTAATTGAGCTTATCATCACTGGCTTTCTGAATATCAAACATCTTTGACTTAGCTTGAAATTGATATTTAATGACAGTCATTGATATTCTAATGACCCTCCATAGAATGTGATATAAGCAGTTACACAATTTTTACACAGGTATTTAGAAATTCAAGGAAATACAAAATTTTAGTCTGTCAAGCCTATGGTTCTTGGCCCTGTCTCTAACTTTCCACTAATACTCTTGAGAGAGAGTGTAACAGTAACTGAATTTACATTGGGAGCAGTACACATCAAAAAGATGAGAGTGACATGCAATCCAAGCATAGTTTTAGTGTTATATGGTGCTATGATCAGTGTGATGAACCTTTTGAAGATTCTTAGGACCAATATCTTATTCATCCTGTGTGCATAACTACATGGTTTTTCTCCTGATATGTTTCCTCTTTTATCTGCTTCCAGTCACTTCGTTATTTAATCCATAACACATTCAGCTGTGTTATGCTCATAAGTTTTTATTTTCTTCTTTAAAGTTCTTATATTAGGGAGACTATCCGATATTTACACATGTAGGTCTAGTTTATTTCACTAATGGGTATATGTTCAGTATACATCCATTTATATATGAAGTCTTCAAACTTATCATTCTTTATAGTTGTGTAATATTCCATTGTATAAAAATATCACATCTTTTTCAACCATTCTTCAAATGATGGACATTTTTGTTGTTTCTCAGATTTGACTATTACAAATTGGGTTGCTATAAACATAGGTGCACAGATATTGCTATGGTATGATATCTTCAGTTCTTCTGGGAAAATTCTCAGTAAGGGGATAGCTGGATTGAATGAGACTTCCAATTCTGGTTTTGTAAGGATCCTCCACCCTGCTTTCCATAACTGTTGCACCAATCTGCATTCCCAGCAGCAGTGGAGAACGGTTCCTTTTTCCCCACAGCCTCTCCAGCATTTATTGCTGGTTGATTTGTTTATGATAGCCATTCTTTCTGGGGTGAGATGGTATCTAAGTGTTTTGATTTGCATTTCACAAGTGGCTAGCAATGTGTAGCATTTCTTCATGTGCTATCATAAAATGTACTGCTCCTGCAGCTTATTTTTTTAAGCTGATGATCTTAACTGGTGCTTATAGTACAAGCATCCTGAAAATTCATACTAGGGACTATTTTCCATGTAGGTCTTATTTTGGAGAAAATATGGTAGTCCTGTGCTTCATCCAAGTGAGTAGGGTTTTTTTGCCTGTACATAAGCACTTCAGTTTTTCTAAAAGAGATTCCCAGAGGACTGGCTTCTATCTTTCCAGTCTTGGAACACTGACAGTCCTTACATAATCTAGCAACCCAGAAGAAAATAGAGGCATAAAATGGGGGTAGTAAACACCATTGATTGCTAGCCACCCTGTCTACTCCCCACTTCTTACTCAGCATAGATCAAAGCCAAGAAAGAAGGAAAGAAAGAAAGAAAGAAAGAGAAAAAAGAATAAAAGAAAAATCTTAGCTCTCAATTTGCTTTTCCTGATAAAAGGAGTTGATTTCTCAACTTCTCTGGATGTACCTGAAGATGTAGCATTTTTGCAACTAATTTGAATCTCTCATAGTTCTGGTACAATCTGGCTGCCTGGGAAGGGGAAGAACAAATGTTTGGACTGGTAAATGCCATTATTACCTCCAAAAGGATTTAGAACATTCAGATGTTACATAAAAGAAATGAAATCAGCCGGGCATGGTGGCGCATGCCTGTAATCCCAGCACTCAGGAGGCTGAGGCAGGAGGATC